>SNQJ01S0010504.1:166172-181845 GCA_010110895.2 Picea sitchensis
GAGAGAGAGAGAGAGAGAGAGAGAGAGAGAGAACGAACCAATAAATGGATGAGCCAACCAACGAACCCCCCAATCCGTCCAGGGACGGGTTTAAGTAATTCATGGGAAATCAAGAACCTCCTGGCCTCCCCCAAGAAGATCATGTAACTGATCCACTCCCTTAGACAAAATGGTAATTAAAATAGGAAACAAACATTTAGCCCCTCAAGCCCCCTCTCTTGTGGAATCATAGCCCCCTATAACTCTAGTCCTTGTTTGTCTAGCAACCAACGATGTATTTATTATTAATAATTATCAAAACATCACATTTCTTGGGCACACTAGCCTTTTAATAATTGTTTGGGCACTCTGGCCTCTCAACAGTGTAACAATACATTATTTAAAATGGGGTCTCAAAAACTGGAGTGTTACATCCCCTCCCCCTTATTTTGGCACTGTCCTTAGTGCATATACAAAATAGAGATCAAAATCTCAAAATTTATTCAAAAAGCTGTAGGTACTCTGCTCGCATGACATCTTCATGCTCCCAGGTAGCATCTTTAGGACCGTAGCTGGTCCACTGAACTTTTACCAGCTCTATAACTTGATTCTGTAGCATTTTGACCTTTCTGTCCAATACTCACACTGGCTGAACCTGAAAGTCTCCCTCTGTCTCTACCTAGATCAGATGCCAATCAATAACATGGTTAATATCATGTACATATTTCTTTAGTAAATAGACATGAAATACATTATGCACATTCATGGAAGCAGACAATGCAATCATGTATGCAACTGGCCTTATTCTGTCCAATATTTCAAATGGACCACAGACTCTGGCTGCCATCTTTGTACAAATACCCAATTTCAAGGAGATTTTCTTGGGCTTCACTTTTAGAAGTACATTCTCCCCTACTTTAAATTCTCTAGATTTCCTACTCTTATTTGCATAAACTTTCTGTCTATCCTGAGCTGCCTTTAAATTTTGCTTGATCTTAACCATTTGGTCTTCCATATCCTTGAGCAACTCTGGCCCAAGTACCACTCTATGTTCTTTTCTTCTTTGGGATTGGTAATGGCTACAACAAACCCGCTGGGTGCCTATGCTTAGTCTTCACGTTCTGACATTCTATACATCGAGCGATGTAATCAACAACATCCTTTTTCATTCCTAGCCAAAAGAATTGGCTTCTTACTGCTAGAATCATTTTCTAGTAACCAAGATGTCCAACATAAGGAACATCATGCATTTCCTTCAATACCAAATTCCTCAGTTCTCCGGAACTAGTAACATAGATTCTATTCTTATGCATGAGTAATCCATCTTCCTTTATCTCATACCCCTTTATTTTCTGTTGTACATCTTTGTGCTGTAAGCTTTCCTTTACCTGTAGGTAATGCTGATCTGTAACAAGATCACCTAAAATTCTACTCTTCAATTCTGATTGATGCATACTAACAACAATAGCATGCATGAGATGCACTCTTGTATTAAGTTCATCGACAAATTTATTCTCTTTTCCTTTGATATGCTTGATATCGAGGTCATATTCACTTAAAAATTCCATCCATCTTGTTTTCCTGACATTCAAGGTTGGTTGTTCGAAAAGATACTTCAGTCTAATGTGGCCTATCCTTAATTAAAATCTCTTCCCCATGAGATAATTCCTCCATATATTCAAGGCATGGACAATGGAAGCAAGCTCCAAGTCATGCGTGGCATAGTTCCTCTCATGTTCCTTAATATTTTTGGACTCATAACCAATGAAATGTCCATTTTGCGTGAGGACTCTCCCAATTCCTCCCTTACATGCATCTGTACATACTACAAAACTTTCATTTGGGTCAGCAATCTTTAACAAAGGTGCACTAGTAAGTAATTCCTTCAACAAACTAAAAATATCTTCACACTTAGGTGTCCATTCAAATTCAGTTCCCTACTTTTGCAAATAAGTGATGGGATGAGAAATCTTAGAGAACCCTACTATGAACCTTCTATAGTAACCAACTAATACCATAAAATATTTGACTTCTGACACATTTCTGGGTACTGGCCATCCTCTAATGGCTTTAATCTTCTCTAGATCTACTGCTATGCCCTGCTCTGAAATAATGTGTCCCAAGTAATGGATATGCTTTTGATAAAAAGAACACTTACTTAGCTTGGAATACAACTGATGTTCTCTCAACACTTACAATACAAGTCTTAAGTGATGTTCATGCTCATATTCAGACTTAGAATAGACAAGTAAGTCATCCAATAATACTATGACAAACTTATCCAAATAATTTCTGAATATGCCATTCATTAAGTACATAAAGAGAGCTGGTGCATTGGGCAGTCCAAATGGCACCACCACAAATTCATAATGCCGATACCTGGTTCTAAAGGATGTCTTATGAATGTCTTCTTCCTTGATCCTTACCTGATGGTATCCTGACCTCAGGTCAATCTTTGAAAATATCTTTTCTCCTCTTAGCCGATCAAAGAGGTCATCAATTTTGGGTAGAGGATACTTGTTCTTTATAGTATACTTATTCCGTTTCCAAAAGTCAATGCACATCCTCAAGGTTCCATCCTTATTTTTGATAAAAAATATTGGTGCTCCCCAAGGTGAAACACTTGGACGTATGTACCCTTTCTTCAACAATTCCTCCAACTGCATTTGTAATTCTTTTAACTCTCATGTGCTCATTTTGTAAGCTGTTTTTGACACCGGGGCAGCTCCTGGCACTAAATCAATTGAGAAATCTATCTCCCTTCTTGGTGGTAGCCTTTGTATTTCTTGGAATACATCTTCAAATTCTTGTAGTACCGAGAAATATTCAAGGCTTGGACCCTTTGTATTTTCTGGCTCTTCCACATGAGCGACATACAATTGACATCATTTTCTAAAACATCTCTTCAGCTGTAAGGCTGGAATCTTCGTTATAGAGATGGTTCTTGAAACTCCTTTCACAGTGCTCTATTTTCCATCTCCATCAAGAGACGTAAATGTATTGCTATGACAATCTAGGACAACATGATGCTTGTCCAACCAATCCATTCCAATATTTTTGCAGGGATTCTCTTCCATGTCCTTGCTCATACATGTATTTAGCCTTCCTGATGGCCTCAGTCAAGTTCTTGGGCTCATCATACCTAATATTTTCTTTATAAAAGGATGGTAGTCCACTTAGAAATCGCTGTATTTTCACCTTATTACCATTAATGAACCCGACATACTTTAACAACCCCAAGAAATTCTTCTCATATTCTGCCATAGTCATGCTTCCCGACCTGAGTTCAAAGAAATCCTGCATTTTCTTGTCATAGAAATGCTCTGAGAGGTACTCCTTCTGGACGTACTTCTTGAGCTTCTTCAAAGTGATCCTATTCTCATTAATATGTTTGAATTGCTTCAGTTGATACCACCACATTGCAACTTTCCTGTGTAGATGGTAGGTGGCAATTCTAGCTTCTAGGTTTGATGAATAGTTATGCAATTGAAAATACCTCCTGATTCCAAGAAACCATGATTCAACATCATCTTCCCTTTATTTTTCACCATCAAAGGAGGGTGGCTTAAGCTTCCTCAACTCTCCTTTCAAACTGTCCACGTCATGTCTCCTTCTTTGGTGCCTAACAAGAGACACCTCTGGACTACTTATGGAATCATCTGATACATAAAAATTCCTTGTTGAGTAGGGAGGTGAGCGGTGTCTATGAGTTTTGCTAAAACTTCTTGAATAACAAGCTCTTCCACGATCATCTCTTCTTTCATGAAACCTTCCTTCTTCCCCTGGATCAGAGCCATTCCTTGTTTTCCTCTGCAATTGGTGTAAGCTCTGCAACACTCAAGTATTTATCTGACTTTTCTCTCTTATCAACATTTCATTGTCTGCCTTGTAGCTCTACACCTCTATTTTCGGAATTCTTACAGTTTCTATTAATGTTTCTTTCTCTCCTTTTCCCTTGCGTCCATTGGACTCTGTCTCTGCATTACCAACTCTGGTATTCTATCCTTCAGCCTCTCTATCATGGATGGAGGCTCCCTCACCTTGTCCCATCTCTCAAATATTCATTCCTAGCTGATATGTTTAAATATCTTAATTCTGCAAAATGTGCAAGTGACCATTTTGTTAGAATTATGCATATAAAGAAATTTTCAAAACAGTGCTATAGGTCCCTTTATTCTTAGTTCATGAAGAATATATCCCCATTCTCTGCAAAATAACAGTGTCTTATTATCCTTGGCTAATACAAAATTTTATTTTGCATAGGCGCTTCCATCAAACCAAGTTTCAAGTGACCACAGTTCGAATCCATGGCTTAGTCTCTTCCTTAGCGCCTCACTCCGTTTTATTTCACAGGGGGCTTGTGCGAGCGAAAAACCCGTGGCTAAGTTACCTCCTAAGCCCTTTTGTACTTGTACATGGGACCGGTGTTGGGACCAAGTCCTCTGGACTTCAACCTTCATTTATTCTCTGTTGTCAACTCTTGTTTCCTCCCAGAGTTACCCTTCGCTGAAATATCCATTAGCTCCACCACAAGGATCGAATGATCGATATTTAATCTCCCTTCAATTAGACGACCCCACCCCCATCTGGAGGCTTCATGAGATCAATGGTCTACGACTTAATCAAGTGTTGGGATGGACAATCCTCTATTAATTCGGTGGTCCAGGGGTTCGGGACGTTCAGTTCCTACACTGCTCAACTTCCCCGAAGTGACAATTCACTGAAGTGATTACCTTGTCCTTCCACTGCTTGATCCAATGGTTGAGAAAGGTCTCGAAGGGATCCTAAATTTATGGCCTGCATGCCTTCGCGACTTCAAGATTCAACACTTTTTACTCATAGAGAATTGAAAACCCCCAGACTACCAAGTCTTCGGACTATGAGATTTACTGCCGCGTGTATTTTGGATTCAACGGTCGATATGTACTCCAACCTTCGGGAGTTCTCGACCCAACTCAAATTGTCACATGTTTTTCCTCTGGAATGTCCAGTCTCCAGACTGCACGATCTGTCGCTATGTGGAGAAACACAAGAAGCAGACACGTAGCCCAATTAGGTGGGTGACACGTGTCACGTTCTAACTGAAATTTAAATCCTCCAAAGGTTCAAAACTCACTGACACATGGAACACATCCCATGTGTCCACTTCATCCCAGGTGAGGTCCATGAGCCACATCACTTTGTAATTTCGGGCTTCAGAATATTTTATGCTTTCATTCATCAAGTCTCCTGAACTCTGAATTTCTGAACTGCTTAACCTTCTGGGGTCAACATCACCTCTAGGTGACATCATCATGCCCCACCACTTCGACTCTTCGGGCTTCGGGAGTTTCCATACTAGCACACTCCAATTCTCTCGAGCTTTGAATTCTTGAACTAGCCAATCTGTCAACACGGGTATTCCTTAACGGATGGTCCAGATTAACTCCAAACTTTGGGATTAGGGATATTTTCCTGCATGCAGCATGAGGGCTCGCTTCTCCTGGAGTGTCGATCCTCCGAACCACCATGAGATCTACGACTCACATTCACTCGCGTGCGGATCTGACGATTGAGAATTAAACCTACTCAACCTTTTGCTTCGCCTTCATCGGACGACCCTTGTTCACTCACCCTATGATCCAACGATCTATGATATCTCTTGATACCACAATGGCGATCGCTCCCGAATTCGAAAGGGACGATCACGATCCTTCGATCCCTTACAAAGGCTCTTTGATGTTCTAGCTCCTGCATAGATTCTGCAATGCCATTCCCCCTAAGATTTTCAACTTCAGGTTCAAAATTCGATCTCAACCACGAGACTTTGACCAACATACCCGACCCATNTCAACTAGAATCTCTGATACCAATATGTAACATACCCCGCCACCCATAGGATAGGGTACGATACCTTCAATCCCACCCTTGGACTTCTTTCTCTTATCGATACCTTATTAAATTAATAAGGATTCATAAAGAAAATATCTAATGACATGCACAACAATAAACAACAAGCATGCATATTCTAAATATTCAATTAAATGATAAATAAATACACAACGAAATACATTCATATACAGGTAAATAATACTATAACAGAGAGCATTTATCTTTTATAAAAGAAGACACCAATTGGATGCAGACCAAGGAAGTTCCACCCAACCGTAGACACTACTGTTCCAAATCTCAACAACAATGTCACCCCCGAGCCAGGACTATGAATCCACAAGGACGGTTCCAGAGTGTTACTTAGCTTCCCAAACTAGTCAACACTCAAGCTCTCACAGGATTTCCCAACACTCGCAACAATCCAAGTACCCAACTCTCTTCTACCCAGCCTACACCACCCAAGAGAATGGACCCCAATCCTTCTCTTCCATGCAATCCCTCAGATAGTCGTTCTCCTTCCAGGGATCTAGCACAACTGGTCTAGAATCTCCATGCTGGAACTCTCAGGACTCATAGCTGTGAACAAAGTTGGACACAAGCCAACACATATCAAACATGTAGGCCTCAATTCATGGTTGGATTACACCAGCGACCTCTACAACCAACAATACCATGGCTATTCTTCAATAGTTTGTTTCCCTTTCCCCAATCTAAGACACAAATGAGGAATAATGAATGGGTGATAGGTAAGAATGGAATGATATCTCCATGCAAGGTTCGAAAAAGTGAACAATCTAGTGAATGAATGTGTGAGGGAAGAGTGAAGCGACTAGTAGAAAAGAGAGGATGAGAGAGAGAGAGAGAGAGAGAGAGAGAGAGAGAGAGAGAGAGAGAGAGAACCAACGAATGGCCTCCCCCAAGAATCTCACATAACTGATCCACTCCCTTAGACAAAAGGGTAATTAAAATAGGAAATAAACATTTATCCCCTCAAGCCCCATCTCTTGTGGAATCATAGCCCCCTATAACTCTAGTCCTTGTCCGTCTAGTAGCCAACGATGTATTTATTATTAATAATGATCAAAACACTACATTTCTTGGGTACACTGGACTTTTAATAATTGTTTGGGAACTCTGGCCTCTCAATAGTGTAACAATACATTATTTAAAATGGGGCCTCAAAACTCGAGGTGTTACATAAAGTTTTGTGATAAAGATAATCTCTTTTATTCACAAACAAGATGAAAGGTTACAACCTTTGCTTGCGGATACCTCTCCATGAACCAAGTTCAGGCTCCTCTGTCATGACTCCAAGTACACCAATCCCACATAGAATTCTCACAACCATGGAAAAACGAGAAGAAGGAAGGGTTGCATAGGGAGAATGGATGGAAGGGAAAGCCGAGGATAGAACTTAGAGCAAGATGAAAAACTTGGGCAATGAGAGGGAAAGGGTTTTTGCAAAGTTTTCTTGTCTCCTTGTTCACATGTTCAAATGATCCCTTTAGACCCCTTTTTATATGAGAAAAAAATGGTTATTTGGTTTGGGGAAGGGCTACAGGGGGTAAAATGGTTGAGAAACCCTTCATATCATGTAAAATCCACCAAAATACAAACAATTCTATATTTTTTGCATTTTTTGGGAGTAAATGCGGGTTGAATAGCATGTAACATGTGTATGTACATAGGTGAATTAGCATGCAACATGTGTATGTATGCAGGCTGATAGTGAGGAAGAGCACGTACATTATCCAAACATTTGTTTTTTGAATGAAACCTCAGTATTATGATTGGAAAAGGATGCAAATGGATGGGCCAATGTCTTGGATGCATAGATGTGGCATTTTTGGATAGTAACACTATTTACGAAATGATTCAAAATATTTCCTAGTGAACTCTTTTCTATTATCTATCCTTGACACTTCTATTTTCTTCTCTATATGGTTTTATACATAAGCCTTCAACTTTGTGAATTTATCAAAAACCTAATCTTTATTCTATTTTGGAGTAGGTTATGTTGGAGTACAACGCAACAAACGAGGTAGACAATGAAGGAATGGACCAAAGGAAGCAGCGTGCGCGAAGAAAGAATGGAAAGCAGTGCGATAGAAGGCAAGGAAAACAATGCACCGGGAATTAAGGAGAAGAAGCGTAGAGTCAAAGCAAGGAATGGTTGGATCGAAGACCAATCGCGAGAAATAAGTTATTTTGTGGAAAAACCTAATCCACTAGGTTTAGGGTTTAGGGTTATGATGTAAAGGGTTTTTTCCCATATTTTGTAGTATAAATACATGATGTATACGGTAGATAGGGAAAAATCAATTATTATCTTTTGGTGAGAGTCTTGAAGTATTCGTGAGAACCTTTTTGAGTTTGATTCGTAGTCATTTGTTTTGGTTGAGAGTTGTGGAGCTCATATGGAGTCAGTTTGGAGATTCATGGAGTGTAAATGAGGGTTAGGTTGCAAGCTATGGAGCTTGGATAGATGGTGGTCAGCCTCACAAAGTATTACAAACTTTTGATGTAATGTGCACAATGCACTATTTTGATGAATATGAATACAGAAGACAGATATTTATGGACATAGCCCAGGGTGGTGATCCACGTCAAAACTTGTGTTTTTGTGTGGAATGTTTTCCTTTATGCTTTTTTTATGATTTTATGTTGAATGAATAAATGAACGGATCAATCTGTTAAGGTTAAATTACAATGCACACTAGATTAGACATGTTATTTCATGGAGAGTAAATGTTAAATATTAAATGAATGGTAGATATGAATGATGGTATGGTAGAACGAATTTTGAAGTAGAAGAAGGATAAACATGCTTACCATCCCATGAACATAATCCCTTCCAAGATTGTATACATATGGTTCATGAAATCACCCATAAGCCATCTCAGGTGAGATTGCGCTATGAACTCTGTGCGCAGTGTTGCCTTCTGGTTTACCAGAGGGGCCAATGGTTTGCAGGGTTTTGTTGGAAAATTAAGGTAGAACCTAGGTCATCCCATACATCCAAAATTCTACATGAAATACAACCATGTTTCCCTAGAGAAATCGTCGATAAATGAGACATAGTAAACATATCCTACTAGTTATGGAACATGTATAGGTCCAAACACATCATTGTGTATAAACTCCAAGATCCATTTTTCCCTTGTATCACTAGATGGGAATATCACCTAATTATGTTTACCATATACCCAATGTTCACATAAACAAAAATCTAAAGAACAATCAAATACACCTTCAACCATATATTTACTATCCAAATTAGAAAGGCCCTTCACTCCAATATGTCCTATTCTTTAACACTAGAACATTGTCTTCTTTATAGAAAGAGTAGGAATTCTGTTTATTTCATTCTCAGGAACAACAATACTATTACACCCATCAATAATAGTGCTTACCAACAACTTGTACAAAGTTCCAATATGAACTCCTCTCAACAACACCATCGCTCATCGAACCATCTTCTATATATCCATTTCAAATATGGTATGCACACCCACATTACTCATCTTACTCACAAAGATCACGTATCTAGCCAAACCTAGAATATGCAGAACACCAAAAATGGTTTTAACCCTTCCATATTTAAGAGACAATTAGACCCTTCCATGTATCGTTATTTGGTTTTCAAGTCATATATGAGGAAGGAATTTCCTCCATTATACTTTTTATATTCACAAAACCACTCTCTATGAGGAGTCGTATGAAAAGGCACATGTAATTTGATTAGACATGCATCATGATCTGAATGTGTACTTGTAGATGCCAAGTACACATCCCCTCCTTATTTTGAGGAGGCCTCCCCTTTTGTGGAAGTAGTTTGTAATGTACCTAGGGATGATAATATGGGGTGCCCAAAGGGATAATGAATGAAATGTGGCCATGATCATGGAATATAGAATCATACGATCCCTTTCCTTTATCAATTTTTTTTTATCTACAATCTTTCTTATAATGCCCAATTTTCCCTGATAGATTGTCATGGAGATTTATATTACCCTCTAGATTTGTATTTAACCCTAAAGGATTTTTTTTTTTCTATCTATAAGGTGACTTGTCACAAACAAGACATCCTTGGTGTTGTGGAGAAATCTCACCTACAGATAAGCAAGATCTCCCTAGGATCTTCCTATTGATCCTAGATAGACAATTATTTTAGACTTAAGTGGTTTTCCTAGACACAAGAAAACAAATTCATGATTTTACTAAGAAATGATAGAATAAAATACCTTGATCTTGAATTTTTTCCTCATATGTCTTGGCTATTGCAGTCCTGAATTTCCAACTCCAACTCCTACAACCTTCTTCTTGCACACAAGATACAAAAAAATACTATTATACTTCTCTTCCTAGTGTTAGAATCCTAGATCTAGCTATATCTACTTAGATATACAAGGAAATAAATCAGATCTGAATATTTTCAAATGAAATACAAATAGTTCGAGGGGAGAACCAATGATCTATTACTGAATGTCTAAGAAACACATCAATACAAATTACCTCAATGTGTATATGCATTCCTCCTAGTACCTTGCTCCTTGCTTCTCCTCAAATTTTAATGAATCTAGGCAACCTGACTGCAACTGATCTGGAATAGAAGAGAACCTATGAATTTTGGTAGTATAACTCTATGAATGATTCTTCCTTTCGCATTCTCAAGATTATCCTTCCTTATATATATTATTTGAAGAGGCTTGGGAGAGCTTCTAGATATTATAGAAACTAATGGAAACTCGAATGTTGTGAGTTCTAAGGCTCATTCCATGAAGAACCAACTCATCCATCATTTAACTCATCTAAAAACTTTGAATCTAGAAGGTTACAGGGGAGGTCTCTCTTTGCACGTTGTCAACTAGTGACTGGTCACGGGTTGTCATGTGTGTGACTAGCGACCTTTCGCTCTTTGATGGAAAACTAACCAATGACCACCCTATAAAATTAACTAAATCCTAAGCAGAATAGTGTGTATCATATGTCATCTTCTGCTATGTCCCTCCTAATACTGTAGGGTGAAAATTAAGGCTATAAAAAATGCTCCCTAATGTGTGAGGTCAGGAAAGGAATGGATGTATGAAACACATTACAATAAAATGTCACCAATGTGAGGCAACATGAGGAGAGAGAAAATATATCAAGAAATCAAACACCAAGGATACAAACATGTATAGACCATCCCCAAGGTAGACATACCCAGACTCGAAAGAGAATAAAAGCATGGCCACCAAAACAATACATTGTGGATACATGACATGAAATGCAAGACCATGGTCACAAAAAATAATACACAATGGATCCATGTCATTAATGAGATCATAGCCACGAGAAAATATAACATGGATCTATGTCACAACATATACATCAAGAAGACAACGAGCACTAAGGAGAGTGCCCCCAAAGTCTTCAAAGTACTCATATAGAAGTGATATACTCCATCACAACTTGGGAGGGGTGATGTGAAGAAGTGATGTGGCCCCAAACCCAAGGTCTTCATCTCAAACCCTGATGGTATGATTCTAAAACATGCGAATAGTTGAGCTGATGTTGAGCATGGTAGAAACCATCTAATTACTAGTCATGGAGGTATACCATTAACATATGCGAGGGAACCCACCAATGATAAAAATGGGCCCCAAGGTACCTAGTACAATCTAATGAGTGTGAATAGAGGATATAAGGTCAAACACTCATAGAATCAATCTATAAGTATTCAATGATGTAAACCCATGGTCGATTGCAAGGAGGCCTACCATTGAGGACTGCAAGCTCCAAGGTACTAGTTGGTTTCTATATATATCTCCTAGATAATGTGTTGAAGTCGATAGGAAGAGATTCGTTGAAGGAGGGCCTTAATGTATCCCCCATTAGTCAACTTGAAACATACACTGAGAGATGATGTGAATAGATAGAATAACCAAGTACAAATGATACATGGATGGCCAACTCAGAAGGTTGAAAAAAAATAGATGGTCGACTCCGGCTTAACTTCCCTTGAACATATAACACGACATAATGGTGACTTGGTAGCAAGACTTAATATGTGGAATAATATAGTGCAACAATGCAGGAGGCATTGAAGCACTCTCCATGATGACTAGAAGAGTAACCAACTAGAGGAGTATTTGAGACTCACATTAATGGTATGACTCCTAAGAAAGATATAACCCAACTCTAAGATAATGAATCAAATAGGTGCCATGTTCAAGGGTGAATCGACTTATGTTTCCATTTCATGAATATATCAATGGTTAAAAAACCCCACTTGTTTTTTGTTTTTAGTGTCTTCTTCATGGTTTAATGAGCACAAAAGAGAGATAAAAGTGTGCGGGTTACTGTATTTTTCATTCTGTTTTAACGAGCCCAAAAAAGAGGTAAAGATTTACTCGAAAGGTGTCTTTTTTATGGTTTAGCGAGCATGAAAAATAATTAAAAGTGAGATCGTTTAGTTCCTTTTTCATGGTTTAACAAGAATGAAAAATAGGTAAAATTAAGCTCATCTAGAGAGAATGAGTGGGTTAACAACATGCTTCTACTTCCAAGTGCATGTAACCTACCTAAGCAAAATGAATGCAAATGGGTATCGAGAAGTGAGGTCCACTCTTAGCAATAGTTTTCTCCATGGGTAAATGGTCACAAAATAAAGACCAACTAATGCAAGAGGCGAGTGGTTAGGTGTTACGACAATAACGACAAGTGGGATCAAGGAAAAAAAAATGCGATGACATGAAGCATGACATGAGAAACAATTGCATAAGTGACTGTAAAGTAACATAAAAATGACGTGAAACCCCTTAGGATATGGCCAAAATATAGGTGAAGAGAGAAGAATGAGGCTCAATGTTGAGTCATGGCGAGTCTATAGGAAGGACCTTGGGCCTACAATAAATCATAAAATGGGCACCAAATGGAAATATGGGTGCAAAATAGGGTGCCCATGAAGGGATAACACTACTGTGCAAGTTAAGACATGCAAAAATGGGGTGGCTAATGTCATAATTTGATGGGATTGAACCTAAGGCATGATATTGATGAAGTGGACAGTTAATAATGAAAAATGGTGTCGTAGGGAAAAAATAACCCTATATTCTAGTTAGAACACATACCTCAAGTTCATTGGATGTCGCCATAGAAAAAGGATTAACAAAAAATCACCGAGTCTTGTAAACACATCCATAAATACTAGACTAAACATGTAGTGAAATCTAAAAAAAATCAAATGTTTTTAGATTTTTTGGATATGATATATGTAAAACAAAAATAATTCACACCACACACCTATGTAAAATGTACTACACATATGACACTTTATGCAAAGTAGATCCCATTGCTAGGCTCAAAACAAGGATTTTTATTGTCACCGATGAATTCATGAGCCATTATCAGCTTGATATGGTTCAACATGTTGGGGCCATGCCACATAGTAAAAAAATTATGTGATCTAAGATACTCATCATGAGCAGTTTTGCGAGGTATGAAAACTCCTTGATTATTCCCATCAAGACATGAAGGAGGTACAAAACAAAAATCTTCGATGGAAGGGGGAGTAGAGAACTCAGTGGAAAGTTCTGAAAAACATAACCAAGGAAAAAAAGGATCAAGATTGGGGGGTTTACTGGATGCCCCAAAAAATTCCCACAGTCCCAGGTCAAGACTCATCATGCTAACTATCGTCAGTTCCAAATCAGGAAAATATGATCAATGCCTCACCTCATCTTTGGGCTTATCTATGGAAGCCATGACATCTAGGATGGTCTTTTATGAAGAAAAATAAAAATCGAGAATGCCATGTGAACGTGGAGAGTCAACAAACCATGCAGGTAGAGTAGGATGATCACACTCCATATGAGGATGGAGTTTTTGATCAGTATTAGATGATGCCAATGAGATTTCTGGGGAGGTAATCTCAACAATTGTGAGTGGTATTTTGGATCCGTAAGACTCAAATTCGTCAAGATGAGGAACCACTCAAGGATGGAAATACCCAAGGGATCCAATGGTAAACGAAGAGATTATATGGACATGAGAAATGGTCATGGAAGGGGATGGTGGGGGAAGGGGGGAAGTGCCCATAAACAAATAATATTTGAACATCCACGCACAAACACTCATGTAAGTGCTTTGGGAATCATCAACAAAGGGTATATTCGAACCTGCATTGGATCAAAGCTCTAGGGTACAAAACACAAGCTGGTCAATGGTAACTATTTTCCCCTGATGAAGGAAGTGTAAGACCCTAAATATAGATGAGTCAACTGTAGTCATCTCATAAAACCAAGTACACTCGAGTACCAAATTATACTCACGAGGTGCATTGATAACTCCATGGAAAAAAAGACAGTATGACCACCTAGCTCAATGGGAAATGCAATGATAATTCCATGAGGATGGAAAATGTGTCTGTCAAATTATTTCAATAGGGTACTAGACGTATCAAGCTTCAGAGAGACAATAAATTTCCAACAAGAAATGGACATGATGCAAGTGGAGGATCCTTCATGAATCATAGTGCAAAGGATGATTTTCCACATTATTTTCACTTTAATATGGAAAGCTATTTTGTGGGAAATCCTATGATGAAATTGGTTTCAATAAAAGGTAATAAGGATTGAATCGAAGGGATCAACCCCCCTAGGTAGACATGGTACATGGTTACTGGGCCAAGTATTCCAAAATATTGTAGTTGTGGGTGGCCCATGCATTCAAATTATATGTTGTACGTCGAAAAACACCCTTCGGTGGGTGAAACAATGTGTCAAAGGATGGATTCTCAATTTGAAGAGGGTCAACAGGTTGGGAAGAGGAAACATGATCCTACGTGGTAGGAGTAGTCTCAGGACTATCATAATTGCGAGCTCGAGTCTAAAGGGAAATTGTCTCATCACACATGAAGACTATATCATTCTAGGACAACCCCTTGTACTAAGGGGTACCTACCATGCCCCCTTGTGGAGGGGCAATATTTGATGCAACCATTTTTTGAGGCTGAGTGGGGGAAGGATGGTTTAAAACAACATGATGTTGGGAGACATTTTTTTGTGCCAAATAATGATGGATCTCATCATTCCTAGGAAACTGTTGAGTAGGGTGGTCCTCCCCACAAATTATGCATGGGAACTGACTCTTATTCTTCTCTTTCATGCCCCCCCCAGTTCTTTTGGGTTTGAGAGGTCCCTCACTCAGTATTATAATTTTTCTTCTTATTCTTCTTATTTTTTTCTCTAGGTTGTTGAGGATTTTTTGGGTGCATGGATTGCATTGAATTCACCTCAGAGGTATGAGTGGGGACTAGGGAAGTTTGAGCAATAGACACAACAACTCGGCGTTTTGATGAAAGAGTCACGTGACCCATCTAATCAATGATTTGGCCCATAGAGGCATGGGAAATAGAATGGACCACACCATCAACATGTAGTCCTGGGTTTGGACTACTTGGATCCGTCAACAAATGAGGAGCATGAAGGATAATATCATAAAGAGTGCTTGATTGAGAATAGATCAAATCTAAGTGTTGGGAATGTAAGATGGCCTGCTGCTTAGTAGCCACCCCTGCCATAGAAACATTTTTGGCAATGAGTGGTAGGAGAGACTTTGCGAACCACTCCATCAAAGGTTGGTTAGGAATATGGATTTTTATCATTCTACATATTTATCTCCACCCATGAATATGATCAAAGATTTGAGTGGAAGTGTCTTGACACAAAGACATCAAAATCTCTATTCCTATCTCGTACCAGATGGGAAATTGGTAATGCATTAAAAATTCCATAACCAAGTCATTAACGTTATTGAAGGAGGCACCTTTAAGTTCTAT
>SNQJ01S0010504.1:181855-225678 GCA_010110895.2 Picea sitchensis
CACCTAATTATGTTTACCATATACCCAATGTTCACATAAACAAAAATCTAAAGAACAATCAAATACACCTTCAACCATATATTTACTATCCAAATTAGAAAGGCCCTTCACTCCAATATGTCCTATTCTTTAACACTAGAACATTGTCTTCTTTATAGAAAGAGTAGGAATTCTGTTTATTTCATTCTCAGGAACAACAATACTATTACACCCATCAATAATAGTGCTTACCAACAACTTGTACAAAGTTCCAATATGAACTCCTCTCAACAACACCATCGCTCATCGAACCATCTTCTATATATCCATTTCAAATATGGTATGCACACCCACATTACTCATCTTACTCACAAAGATCACGTATCTAGCCAAACCTAGAATATGCAGAACACCAAAAATGGTTTTAACCCTTCCATATTTAAGAGACAATTAGACCCTTCCATGTATCGTTATTTGGTTTTCAAGTCATATATGAGGAAGGAATTTCCTCCATTATACTTTTTATATTCACAAAACCACTCTCTATGAGGAGTCGTATGAAAAGGCACATGTAATTTGATTAGACATGCATCATGATCTGAATGTGTACTTGTAGATGCCAAGTACACATCCCCTCCTTATTTTGAGGAGGCCTCCCCTTTTGTGGAAGTAGTTTGTAATGTACCTAGGGATGATAATATGGGGTGCCCAAAGGGATAATGAATGAAATGTGGCCATGATCATGGAATATAGAATCATACGATCCCTTTCCTTTATCAATTTTTTTTTATCTACAATCTTTCTTATAATGCCCAATTTTCCCTGATAGATTGTCATGGAGATTTATATTACCCTCTAGATTTGTATTTAACCCTAAAGGATTTTTTTTTTTCTATCTATAAGGTGACTTGTCACAAACAAGACATCCTTGGTGTTGTGGAGAAATCTCACCTACAGATAAGCAAGATCTCCCTAGGATCTTCCTATTGATCCTAGATAGACAATTATTTTAGACTTAAGTGGTTTTCCTAGACACAAGAAAACAAATTCATGATTTTACTAAGAAATGATAGAATAAAATACCTTGATCTTGAATTTTTTCCTCATATGTCTTGGCTATTGCAGTCCTGAATTTCCAACTCCAACTCCTACAACCTTCTTCTTGCACACAAGATACAAAAAAATACTATTATACTTCTCTTCCTAGTGTTAGAATCCTAGATCTAGCTATATCTACTTAGATATACAAGGAAATAAATCAGATCTGAATATTTTCAAATGAAATACAAATAGTTCGAGGGGAGAACCAATGATCTATTACTGAATGTCTAAGAAACACATCAATACAAATTACCTCAATGTGTATATGCATTCCTCCTAGTACCTTGCTCCTTGCTTCTCCTCAAATTTTAATGAATCTAGGCAACCTGACTGCAACTGATCTGGAATAGAAGAGAACCTATGAATTTTGGTAGTATAACTCTATGAATGATTCTTCCTTTCGCATTCTCAAGATTATCCTTCCTTATATATATTATTTGAAGAGGCTTGGGAGAGCTTCTAGATATTATAGAAACTAATGGAAACTCGAATGTTGTGAGTTCTAAGGCTCATTCCATGAAGAACCAACTCATCCATCATTTAACTCATCTAAAAACTTTGAATCTAGAAGGTTACAGGGGAGGTCTCTCTTTGCACGTTGTCAACTAGTGACTGGTCACGGGTTGTCATGTGTGTGACTAGCGACCTTTCGCTCTTTGATGGAAAACTAACCAATGACCACCCTATAAAATTAACTAAATCCTAAGCAGAATAGTGTGTATCATATGTCATCTTCTGCTATGTCCCTCCTAATACTGTAGGGTGAAAATTAAGGCTATAAAAAATGCTCCCTAATGTGTGAGGTCAGGAAAGGAATGGATGTATGAAACACATTACAATAAAATGTCACCAATGTGAGGCAACATGAGGAGAGAGAAAATATATCAAGAAATCAAACACCAAGGATACAAACATGTATAGACCATCCCCAAGGTAGACATACCCAGACTCGAAAGAGAATAAAAGCATGGCCACCAAAACAATACATTGTGGATACATGACATGAAATGCAAGACCATGGTCACAAAAAATAATACACAATGGATCCATGTCATTAATGAGATCATAGCCACGAGAAAATATAACATGGATCTATGTCACAACATATACATCAAGAAGACAACGAGCACTAAGGAGAGTGCCCCCAAAGTCTTCAAAGTACTCATATAGAAGTGATATACTCCATCACAACTTGGGAGGGGTGATGTGAAGAAGTGATGTGGCCCCAAACCCAAGGTCTTCATCTCAAACCCTGATGGTATGATTCTAAAACATGCGAATAGTTGAGCTGATGTTGAGCATGGTAGAAACCATCTAATTACTAGTCATGGAGGTATACCATTAACATATGCGAGGGAACCCACCAATGATAAAAATGGGCCCCAAGGTACCTAGTACAATCTAATGAGTGTGAATAGAGGATATAAGGTCAAACACTCATAGAATCAATCTATAAGTATTCAATGATGTAAACCCATGGTCGATTGCAAGGAGGCCTACCATTGAGGACTGCAAGCTCCAAGGTACTAGTTGGTTTCTATATATATCTCCTAGATAATGTGTTGAAGTCGATAGGAAGAGATTCGTTGAAGGAGGGCCTTAATGTATCCCCCATTAGTCAACTTGAAACATACACTGAGAGATGATGTGAATAGATAGAATAACCAAGTACAAATGATACATGGATGGCCAACTCAGAAGGTTGAAAAAAAATAGATGGTCGACTCCGGCTTAACTTCCCTTGAACATATAACACGACATAATGGTGACTTGGTAGCAAGACTTAATATGTGGAATAATATAGTGCAACAATGCAGGAGGCATTGAAGCACTCTCCATGATGACTAGAAGAGTAACCAACTAGAGGAGTATTTGAGACTCACATTAATGGTATGACTCCTAAGAAAGATATAACCCAACTCTAAGATAATGAATCAAATAGGTGCCATGTTCAAGGGTGAATCGACTTATGTTTCCATTTCATGAATATATCAATGGTTAAAAAACCCCACTTGTTTTTTGTTTTTAGTGTCTTCTTCATGGTTTAATGAGCACAAAAGAGAGATAAAAGTGTGCGGGTTACTGTATTTTTCATTCTGTTTTAACGAGCCCAAAAAAGAGGTAAAGATTTACTCGAAAGGTGTCTTTTTTATGGTTTAGCGAGCATGAAAAATAATTAAAAGTGAGATCGTTTAGTTCCTTTTTCATGGTTTAACAAGAATGAAAAATAGGTAAAATTAAGCTCATCTAGAGAGAATGAGTGGGTTAACAACATGCTTCTACTTCCAAGTGCATGTAACCTACCTAAGCAAAATGAATGCAAATGGGTATCGAGAAGTGAGGTCCACTCTTAGCAATAGTTTTCTCCATGGGTAAATGGTCACAAAATAAAGACCAACTAATGCAAGAGGCGAGTGGTTAGGTGTTACGACAATAACGACAAGTGGGATCAAGGAAAAAAAAATGCGATGACATGAAGCATGACATGAGAAACAATTGCATAAGTGACTGTAAAGTAACATAAAAATGACGTGAAACCCCTTAGGATATGGCCAAAATATAGGTGAAGAGAGAAGAATGAGGCTCAATGTTGAGTCATGGCGAGTCTATAGGAAGGACCTTGGGCCTACAATAAATCATAAAATGGGCACCAAATGGAAATATGGGTGCAAAATAGGGTGCCCATGAAGGGATAACACTACTGTGCAAGTTAAGACATGCAAAAATGGGGTGGCTAATGTCATAATTTGATGGGATTGAACCTAAGGCATGATATTGATGAAGTGGACAGTTAATAATGAAAAATGGTGTCGTAGGGAAAAAATAACCCTATATTCTAGTTAGAACACATACCTCAAGTTCATTGGATGTCGCCATAGAAAAAGGATTAACAAAAAATCACCGAGTCTTGTAAACACATCCATAAATACTAGACTAAACATGTAGTGAAATCTAAAAAAAATCAAATGTTTTTAGATTTTTTGGATATGATATATGTAAAACAAAAATAATTCACACCACACACCTATGTAAAATGTACTACACATATGACACTTTATGCAAAGTAGATCCCATTGCTAGGCTCAAAACAAGGATTTTTATTGTCACCGATGAATTCATGAGCCATTATCAGCTTGATATGGTTCAACATGTTGGGGCCATGCCACATAGTAAAAAAATTATGTGATCTAAGATACTCATCATGAGCAGTTTTGCGAGGTATGAAAACTCCTTGATTATTCCCATCAAGACATGAAGGAGGTACAAAACAAAAATCTTCGATGGAAGGGGGAGTAGAGAACTCAGTGGAAAGTTCTGAAAAACATAACCAAGGAAAAAAAGGATCAAGATTGGGGGGTTTACTGGATGCCCCAAAAAATTCCCACAGTCCCAGGTCAAGACTCATCATGCTAACTATCGTCAGTTCCAAATCAGGAAAATATGATCAATGCCTCACCTCATCTTTGGGCTTATCTATGGAAGCCATGACATCTAGGATGGTCTTTTATGAAGAAAAATAAAAATCGAGAATGCCATGTGAACGTGGAGAGTCAACAAACCATGCAGGTAGAGTAGGATGATCACACTCCATATGAGGATGGAGTTTTTGATCAGTATTAGATGATGCCAATGAGATTTCTGGGGAGGTAATCTCAACAATTGTGAGTGGTATTTTGGATCCGTAAGACTCAAATTCGTCAAGATGAGGAACCACTCAAGGATGGAAATACCCAAGGGATCCAATGGTAAACGAAGAGATTATATGGACATGAGAAATGGTCATGGAAGGGGATGGTGGGGGAAGGGGGGAAGTGCCCATAAACAAATAATATTTGAACATCCACGCACAAACACTCATGTAAGTGCTTTGGGAATCATCAACAAAGGGTATATTCGAACCTGCATTGGATCAAAGCTCTAGGGTACAAAACACAAGCTGGTCAATGGTAACTATTTTCCCCTGATGAAGGAAGTGTAAGACCCTAAATATAGATGAGTCAACTGTAGTCATCTCATAAAACCAAGTACACTCGAGTACCAAATTATACTCACGAGGTGCATTGATAACTCCATGGAAAAAAAGACAGTATGACCACCTAGCTCAATGGGAAATGCAATGATAATTCCATGAGGATGGAAAATGTGTCTGTCAAATTATTTCAATAGGGTACTAGACGTATCAAGCTTCAGAGAGACAATAAATTTCCAACAAGAAATGGACATGATGCAAGTGGAGGATCCTTCATGAATCATAGTGCAAAGGATGATTTTCCACATTATTTTCACTTTAATATGGAAAGCTATTTTGTGGGAAATCCTATGATGAAATTGGTTTCAATAAAAGGTAATAAGGATTGAATCGAAGGGATCAACCCCCCTAGGTAGACATGGTACATGGTTACTGGGCCAAGTATTCCAAAATATTGTAGTTGTGGGTGGCCCATGCATTCAAATTATATGTTGTACGTCGAAAAACACCCTTCGGTGGGTGAAACAATGTGTCAAAGGATGGATTCTCAATTTGAAGAGGGTCAACAGGTTGGGAAGAGGAAACATGATCCTACGTGGTAGGAGTAGTCTCAGGACTATCATAATTGCGAGCTCGAGTCTAAAGGGAAATTGTCTCATCACACATGAAGACTATATCATTCTAGGACAACCCCTTGTACTAAGGGGTACCTACCATGCCCCCTTGTGGAGGGGCAATATTTGATGCAACCATTTTTTGAGGCTGAGTGGGGGAAGGATGGTTTAAAACAACATGATGTTGGGAGACATTTTTTTGTGCCAAATAATGATGGATCTCATCATTCCTAGGAAACTGTTGAGTAGGGTGGTCCTCCCCACAAATTATGCATGGGAACTGACTCTTATTCTTCTCTTTCATGCCCCCCCCAGTTCTTTTGGGTTTGAGAGGTCCCTCACTCAGTATTATAATTTTTCTTCTTATTCTTCTTATTTTTTTCTCTAGGTTGTTGAGGATTTTTTGGGTGCATGGATTGCATTGAATTCACCTCAGAGGTATGAGTGGGGACTAGGGAAGTTTGAGCAATAGACACAACAACTCGGCGTTTTGATGAAAGAGTCACGTGACCCATCTAATCAATGATTTGGCCCATAGAGGCATGGGAAATAGAATGGACCACACCATCAACATGTAGTCCTGGGTTTGGACTACTTGGATCCGTCAACAAATGAGGAGCATGAAGGATAATATCATAAAGAGTGCTTGATTGAGAATAGATCAAATCTAAGTGTTGGGAATGTAAGATGGCCTGCTGCTTAGTAGCCACCCCTGCCATAGAAACATTTTTGGCAATGAGTGGTAGGAGAGACTTTGCGAACCACTCCATCAAAGGTTGGTTAGGAATATGGATTTTTATCATTCTACATATTTATCTCCACCCATGAATATGATCAAAGATTTGAGTGGAAGTGTCTTGACACAAAGACATCAAAATCTCTATTCCTATCTCGTACCAGATGGGAAATTGGTAATGCATTAAAAATTCCATAACCAAGTCATTAACGTTATTGAAGGAGGCACCTTTAAGTTCTATTTACCATTTCTTGGCACCTCCGGTTAGGAATCGCTGGAAAAGACACAACCGTATAATGTCATCCATCAAAGAGTTGGATGAACACTACATACGATATGTCATGATGTGTATGGATTGGTCTTCTCCCAAATTTTATTCAATATTTGGCATGTTGGATGGGATATTTGCAAGTATGGTCAACCACATAGGATCGTGGGTGATGGAATATCCAACAATACTGAGCGGGGGGGTGAATTAGTATTTCCTACTTTTTTCTTATTAATTCCAATTGATATTAAGAACACACATTAATTATTCAATTAATCAATATATGATGAACAACAAACCCTTACGAACACAATATTTTACTGTGGAACCCAACAGGGAAAACCACCAACTCTTTTTTAATTAATAAATTGTTCTTTTAGAAAAATGTTTTCAAGCTACAACTTGATGGAGAGAGTGTCCCCAAGTTTCTTTAGCTATGACTCAAGGGATGCTTCCACACCCCATTTACCAACTACAACTGGAAGGAGGCTACAACCCCCTTGTTTATCAACTACCACTGAAAGGATGCTTCGACACCCTATTTACCAGCTGCAACTGGAAGGAGGCTACAACCCCCTAGTTTATCAACTACCACTAAAAGGATGCTTCGAAACCCTATTTACCAGCTGCAACTAGAAGGAGGCTATGACCCCGTACAAGCTTGTAGCCTTCCCTAGAACCACCCTACCACCTTGTTTAAAGTTATTTTTGATATGTGAATTTGTTGCTAACATCCAACTAATTTCACAGTGCAATTCAATCTCTGTTGTTCTTCATATTGAATTTGATTCATGAGGCCATTAACACAAGTCCTATCAGATTCAAATTTTTGACATTGACTTGTTTTCCCTTGCTCCACCCTTCCTCCCTTTATGCAAGTTATAAAAATTATAACTCTCTTACTGTACTATGTTCAAGGTGTTCATAAACACACAAAGATATTATCAATTCTTCAAGTCTTGTGAGAATCATTAACTATTGAACTTTCTACTTGTCTGTTGCAACCTCTTCTTGTATGGTATTCTGGTTATCTGTAGTCAGACTTCATCTCTTGCTCTCTGGCTTCTGTCATTTAGTATTCAATGTATCTGCTGTAGTCCAATAAAGTTATTTTATATCAAACACTATATTGCATAATTGTTACTCTGTCTCCTTTTGTTCTTGATCTTCAATAGGACATTAACATGCACCTTAAAACCAAAAATTCTTCTTCTTGGACTCTGCTTCTGTTTTGATCTTCTTCTCTGGACTGCAGAGACACCTTATTCTCACCACTCTTTCTCGTTTATATATTCTTCCAACTGGTGTGAGCTATGAAACATTGTGTCCCTTTGTTTGGACCATCACACCCCTTTATTTAATAGTAATCTCGTTTGTTTTTTCTTTATCCAAATATTATCGAGAAACCCTTTCAATTTAATGAAAATGATTTTCATTAATCGATCACAGGTATGGATCGATTTCATTTAACTTAGTTTCAAGTTTATGCAAATATTGCAGAAATCAAATTCTGTAGAGGTGATTCCTTCAAACCATTTACATATGACCATAGGTGAAGACCCATGGGCTTATTAATTTAATCACTGCCTCTCCTTTCATCCTTATTTATTTATTCCATACGATCACAGGTGGTGACCAAGTGCTAGGCTAAATAAGTGCTTGATCACTTGTCAAGATTTACGGTCATGTTTTAATAGCACGATGAGATGAATGACTGTCATTACTTCGGGACTTTGTCCTTCGTGACTTCCAGCCTATGCAATCTTTCAAATGTCTCGAATAATATTTCGTCATAGTAGATCGGACGATCAATATTTTATTTGCACGATGAACAGTTCTCATTCATTTCATAACTTTGGGCATTAATGAATTTGTTGGTGATCAAACTCCCGAAGTAAAACATCTCGGAGTGATGTAACTTGCTGATGTCACTTGTTGATGTGGCACTTCCTGAGTGGCTACCACGTGTCACTTGGATTCATGGCTTATATATGCTTAAAATACCTATGGGACCTTGACATTTGTCATCATCTAATTACGCTAGGTTTCCTTGCTGACGTAGATCTCTTCATATGGAACATGTTCTTCTCCTTGATCTAATGATCATGATACTATCCAAAGTGTTCCAATGATCGAACGAGTCATATCCACTTCGGGACTTCAGATAATTTGATTTCTCCACTTCCCATTTATTCCGAAGTGAGATTCCCCGAAGTGTAAACCTTGAGTAACTTGACTTCATCCAATGGTCATTCTTTAACCTGAAAAGTCTTAACATGATCCAACGGCTATCGAGAATTTGAATATTCAGGATATCGGGCCTTTAGTCTTACTTATCCTATCCTTCTACTTTCCTAGATCTGAAGATCAGGATATCTTCCAAAGTGCTTCCTCAGATCAGATGACTTACGTCTATTTCAAGAAATTTGTGGCACTTACTCTACCCTTCCATTAAACATGATCTAACGATCCTGATATCTCCTGAAGTGTTCTTCATATCGGACAACTCACATTTGCTTCGGGACTTTGGCCTTCGGGTGATCTTACTTGTTCTCAACCCTTTTCTCCCGAAGTGGTCAGCACCGAAGTTGACCACAAATACCTTGGCATGCTCTGAACAGATCGGATGATCCTCATATACTTCGGGACTTCGTATCAGATGGTATTTGTCTTTGCTTATCCTATCCTTCCACTTAACTTGATCCAATGGTTGACGTGGATTGAATAAACGTAACTTGTGTGTGGTTTAATTTGTCGCCCAAACTCCGCAATTGAAGTTGTGCGATTGTTGGTGAGTTAACCAGAGTCTTCGATCTTTGAATCGATGAGATCTGTCGATCTAGAATAATTGTGGGATTGGAAATAACGTATACCTTAATTCTCCCTTCGTTCTCCACAATCAATCCCTTCCCTTGATCTAGCGCTTGCGTATCCAACGATTACGACTTAATCTGATTGTTTGATGGATCAACCATAGTCGTCGATATTTGATTTGATGAGATATGATGATCTAGAATAATTGTGGGATTGGAAATAACATGTAGTTTAATTCTCCCTTCACTCTGCAATCAATCCCTGCGCTTGTTCTGGTGCTTGCGTATCCAACGATCCTGGTTTGTCCTGTGGGGATTTCGATCTCGATCATGTTTCTACACTGTGCTTTCCCTTCTGAGCTTCATGTGCATCATCTCTTCTGAGATTATGATCTTCAGTCACTAACCCTCCCAAGCTCTTAATTTGTTAGTCCTTTTGTAAATGGATTTTCATCCCTTTGTTCATACCAACTCATCATTATAACCTAAATACATCGGTTGTTGACATCAATGACAATATGTCCAACAATATCCCCCTTTGTCATTGAGGGAAACACTCTAATTTCGTACACAAATTACCCCTGCGATGATTCTTTTCTCTATGAAGTTACTCTCCCCCTTTGACATCAATGGCAAAGGGTTTCTCCCCCTATGGTAATCCTATGTCTGTCTGAATGCTATTGACCAGAATTTGAACTCGGGTAACTCTTCCTACAATCATACTTTTCTTGTCATAAATGAATGACTCCCCCTATCAATCTTCTCTCTCTACTTCTAACTTCTCTTCCCCTTTGTTTGTGAAGGGGTAGTTATTCTTGACAAGATCTCTCCCCCTATCATTTCTATAGGATGCCATGTATACCACTATATACATTCTACTGCTTCCACTGCAGATACTTTTTTCCTACTGAAACACTGAGCAACTGAACCTTATACTTTTCAAATGACCGTTCGACCTGTCCATTGCTTCTCATCGATCTCTAACAAGATGTATCAATATTTATTCAAGATGATTTTGATGTCTTATTTATTCATAATATTGAACCAATTCTCATCTTTGCATGCCTCTTTGATTGGGCTGGGATCAATATGTGACAAAAGTGATATTTCTGTTTGATACAACATTTTTCTTCTTGTTTGCACTCCATCGCTTTTATTTCCAATAATCAGTTCTTCAGGATGATTCTTTTGAGTCATTCTTGAGGGTGTCTTTGTGTCTCTTCTTGGGAATTCTTCTCTTATGTCTTCTTCTCGAATATCTTCCTTGTCTTCACTAGTATCCATATCATCCTCTTCCTTTTCTTCTTTATTCTCTTCTACTTCTTCTGCTTGTGTACGAACTGACTCATCATCATCTTCATCTTCATTGTCAAGTATAGTCTCTTGATGTTTGATCCTTATTGTTTTTAAATCATCCACCTTGACATCTGAACTCTCAACAATCTTATGTAATCAAATATGTGGCATCTGTATGCTTTCTTGGTAGAAGAATATACAAGAAAGATACCTTCATCAGATCTAGTATCAAATTTTCCGAGATTCTCATCAAGCCTTTTGATGTAGCACTTACTTCCAAATACCTTGAAGTATTTTACCGAAGGAGATCTCCCAAACCATAGTTCATAAGGATTATTATTACTATTAACCCTGAGTTGTCCTCTGTTTTAATATGTATACTGTTGTGCCTACAACTTCCCTCCAATATCCATAAGATAATCTTGCTTCATTGAGCATAGTCCTTGCAACCTCCTGGATTGTTCTATTCCTTCTCTCAACAATCCAATTTTTCTGAGGTGTTCTAGAAGTAGATAATTTTTTATTTTTATTCCATGAGTTTCACATAAGAGGTTGAGTATTCTTTTGTTTCTTTAAGTTCAAGAACTTTTCCTTGTTTCCTGTCATATGTTTTGAGCACCCACTGTCAACATAACAGAGATATTATTTATCTTGGGCTTTCAAGGAAATAAGACATTCTTCTTTTGATGTTTTTTCTTTCTAAAGATTCTTTTTCTCTCTAATGAACTTTGGTTTTTTTGAGACTTCCATTAATATGAAATTACTGGCTTTATTTCCATAACTATGACATTTGAAGCATTCTAGGTTCCCTTCTTGTAGAGGTGCAAATGAGTTATAGTTTCTTCTTTTAACTTGATTTACTTTTTGGTTATCTTTAAGGTTATATTTCTTAACCCTCGCGTTTTTCCTTCCATATGATCTACAATTCATATCTTTATGTCCATAGTTATTACATGAATAACAATAACCCTTGAACATCTGTGAAGATCTTCTGAAAATGAATTTATTTGTCAACTCCTTTTTGTTAGTATTGAAAGTAGGGGGAATAATACTTTCTTTCTTCACATACCCAAGCCCAGTCTTGTTGTTAGGATCTTTCATTTCACTTGAACTACATGTGTTTTCTTGTTTTTTCAACCCGTGTCTCTTTGTTCTATAGTCAACAACCTTGTGACCATAATAAAAAAAATAGCCATAGGATTCACTTTTGTACTTGGGAGTTTTTTTTGTCTTCTTGCTTGTGATTGCTATTTATTTTGAGGTTACTCTTCTTGGGAGGATGAGCAGATTATTGAGCATAGGATTTTTCATTCTTGTCATCCTTCTGCTGCATAGTTGTTTCTTTGGAGGTATCATCACAACACTTGTCATCTTCTACATCAATCTAAGTAATAGGACTTGATCCTTTAACCATGTGTACTTGGTTATATCCAAGGATAAATTTGTTCGAGGGAAATATTTGTAGACTGAGAATTTTATCAAGGGCTTCAGTTCCTTTCTTGAATCTTTCAACAATCTTCATTTGATCCTTGAGTCCAACAACTTCTTGTTTTAAATTCTTGGCTTCTTCAATGCTAATGGCTGCTTGTTGTCTTGAACTGTGTAGCTCCTCTTGTGAGGACATTAGTTGTCTTTTTAAGGTATGATTTTCTTCCTCACTTTCTAGCTATTGTTGTTCGAGCTCTTCAATATTTTGTTTCTCCTTATTAAGATATTGTTCCAAGGATTCCAATCTCTCTTGATCTAGTTGGACTTGGATTCTAAAGTCAACAATGATTTTCTCAAGTTCTTTCTTCTTTGAACCTTGCTTCCTCCTTTGCTCCAGCATGATATCCTTTAGTTGTTTACACATTTGTTTAAATTTTCTCAGTTCATCCAAAGTACACTCAAGCTCAGCTTCAAGATTGAATTTTGCTTCAATGTTCGAGTCTTCTTCAAAAGAATCTTCATCACTAGAATTGTTGTAGATTGAACTTTGTTTTGATTGATATGCTTCATTTGAATTCTCATCTGAGTAGAGTTATTTTATCCTGTCCCGATGTTCCTTTGCAGAGTTACATTCACCTATCTTCTTGTAACACACGCATGATGGGGCATAAAAAATTTGTTCTCCTTGAGAGAACAATACTCTCATTAAGGGGTCTCTATTTCATTCTTCTCTTCTAGGGATTTCCAGCCACGACCTCCATGCTCCAATCTAAGCTCAGAACTAGAAAATATCCTCTTCTAAGTCCTTCGGGTTCTTCCATTCCCCTTATACTTGCATATGATCATGAGTTGTGACCATACGCCAAAACAATAGGCGTTAAGACAACCCCGCACGAATCCCCCCTGAATGAAAATTCTTTGAAGTTCACAATCCGATGCCACGTGTCCTTGGGGATTCCAACGGTACTGATTCACTTAGGGACTTCAACATTTAGAAGTTTCAAACATTCCTATGCCTTTTTCCTCCGAAGTACGTTTTACCCAAAGTTACAGATTGAGCGCCACGCGTCCCTTCCCAGTCAATGATTGTAATCCACTTCAGGACCCCAGCCTTCTGGAAACTCAACTCTCAACTTCTCCATGCTCACTTTCTCTTGAAGAATTTCACTTGGAGTCCATGATATATTGACGTGTTTCCTCCCACAGATCGATGACCCCCAACTACTTCGACTATTCAGGGTTCGAGAGTTTCAAACTCCTACGCACTCGTTCCTCCCAGAGTGCTTTCACCCGGATACAACGGATTTATGCCACGCATCCCCCTGGATCTAACAGTCTAGGTTCTCTTTGGATCTTTCGGATTCAATATTTTCAACTCCTACGCACTCGTTCCTCTCCAGAGTGATTTCACCCGAATAAAACAGATTTCCACGCACGTCCCTCTAGATATGAAGGTCTAGGTACACTTCGAGACTTCGATGTTTGGGTGATTCGATCACTCCAATAATCTGTCCTCCCTGAGTACATTCTTTCAGAGTCAAAGATCATGCTCCATGCATCCTTCTCGATCAACGATCATGGTTTACTTTGGGATTTCGATGTTCGAGAGTTTCTACCTTTCCACACTCACTTTCTCACGAAAGGATTTCACCCAAAGTTAATGATCTATCGACGTGTGTCTCCCACGAATCAACGACTACAGATCATTTCAGGGCTTCACACTTCAGGAGTTTCAAATTACTCACCAACACAAACCTTCAGAGTGAAATCCTCCTGGAGTGTCAGATCTCCGGACAAGCATCCCCTACTATCAACAGTTAGGATGAACTCCGACACTTCATCCTTTGAGAGTTCTCTCCTCTTGCCACAAGCTTTCCTATGGAGTGACTTTTCTCCAAAGTGGTAGATATTCTGACACCTGTCCTCAGAGATTGACGACTCAGGTGAACTTTGGCCTCCGGGAGGTTGACTCACTCCTCGAATGAAATCTCCTGGATTTGGTCAGCGTCGGGCTGACTACCTCATAGATATGACGGTCGGGATGGCTCCCGAGCATCCTCAGATCTAAGGCCCAGATTAACTTAGGGACTTCAGGATTTTGGGGATTTTACCTCCCTTACGATGAACTTTCTCAATTCCCCGAACTCGCGAAGTCCGAAGGACTCAAGGGGTTAACTCCCACACTCCTTCCTGTATCCAACGGTCACAACAAAACTTGACTCTTCCTGAACAAATCTCGTTTGTTTTTCTTCCAAAAAAAGGAACCTTCCCTTTTGATACTTCAATCTCGCTATTCTTCCTGATCTTTGTTAGCTCTGAAAGGCTTAAGAGCTTTGTTCTCTTTCTCTTGAACTTAATGCTTGGAATAATTTGTCCATGCACCCCTTACGCTCATTCCTCAACTCTAGAACTTAAGTGGTTCTCAGTCTCTGCCTGCCTCGCAGAGAGCCTGTGCATACATGCACTATCTCTCCTAATCTTTAACAAACTCCTTCCTCCAAGGGACTTAGAACAACTAGGAATGTCGACATGCATACGTGAAACTGTGCCCAAGGTCGACGAACTCACAGTTCGTGGCTCTATCTTAAGCCACCACAGGGCGGAAGAATTTACAAGTACAAATCATGTCAAATCCATATAATTTCTTACTTTCCTAATTACACAATCAATAAGACACAAAAAGGGATACAATATAAATAATTAAGAAAACATATCCATCCCTGCAACATTCATAGGATATCCAACTTTAATTCACAGTACCACTTAAATACACAAGATATGCGATTACTTATCTATTACAAGTGGTAGCCAACTAACTCACTATGGGTGTTCATCCTTCCACCCACCAATAGGCTCTAAGGCATTTATTCTTAGCACTCTGGCCACCCCTGTGCCAAGACATGATATCACTAGGGAACTCTCGCAGTTTCTTAAGGATTCTTTCTCTGTTTTAGCTTCTGCTCGGGTTCTGTTCTTTGCAAACTTTTAGAGATTTCTTTCCCTGTCATGGCCTTGATGAGGTTTATCAGATTCTCACTCAACATCAAGCTTGTGGCCTTACGTTCATCATCCGCTGGAGAGCTCCACACGTTCTCTTCTCTGTCTCTATCCCCCTATTTCCTTGTCTCTATTTTCTGTATATCTTTTCCAAGGATGGTTCTCGACCCATCTTGTTCCTTCTGTCATAAGGGAACTCGAGTTAGATTGGTCTTCCATACCCAGTGGTACTTTGGGCTGACAATCTATAGCTAGACCATGCTTCCATTCATGGGAGTGGTTGATAATTCAACCACTGGTCCTTTCTTCATTAACTGATTTCTCTCCTTAGGATCTGAAGGAGGTTTATTATCCTCATCATAGGGAAATTTTGGGTTATTTGATATAATGAACCCTATCTTATAGTTTTCACATTCTTTCCTCTAGTGATATCATGGCTAGTACTTTCAAGGCTTCACCCCCATAGTCAGTTATTGGCAACTCAAACAATAATACATTTACACTATTCCCATGCCACATCATGGTAACCCTAAAAATGATTAATTACAAGTTGGGGAAACATGGGTGTTACAACCCCCTCCCCCTTAAAAAGGAAACATCGTCCTCGGTGTTCTTTCTCAGTAACACCTGTCATGCTTTTCTCATTCAGCCAATTCAGAAGTCTTGACCTTCTTTCTCGGTTAGGTCCTTTTTCAGACCCTTAATCTTCGTCACCTACTTTCTATAATTGGACAATAAGCACATTAATCATAGTCTCATGCGATTTTTTTTTACTATTGCATAAAAATTCTAGGACAATTTCATATTATAGCACAATAATTATCTGCACAGTTTGTGGATTTTTATCCACATGGTTGTCTTGTTATTTCGGCTCACTGTTTTTCCTTGACATACCAATTGGGTGCATGATCCCCATCAATAGTTTATAAGAACTATCAAGGTTTCATCTTCCTTGCGATCACTCACCCTCCACGCCCAGGGTCAGGCATCCCCTTCTCTGCTATACACTCCCTTGGGTGATCCATCTTGCCTTGCCAAGGTTTTCTCGCATAGGAAGAACTACCCATCATGTGCATGATCCCAATCAATAGTTTACAAGAACTATTAAGGTCTCCTCTTCCTTGCAGTCACTCACCCTCCAGACCCAGGCTCAAGCATCCCCTTCTTTGCTATATTGTCCCTTGGGTGATCCATCTTGCCTTGCCAAGGTTTTCTCACACATAAATAATTCTAGAGACTCTATCGAGTCTTGCAGTCAATGCATCCCTCAGACTTGCTCTGCCGAGGCATCCCTCTGACTTGTGTTACCTGAACACAATATATTCTAGGAAATCATGGCTTACCACGAGATTCTCATGGCTTAGCAGTAGCCATTTTTCATGCTTTTACAGCTTGATAGCCTTCCGACTCAGCTAAAGTTAGGGACGAAGGTTACTCTCCTTCTCCTAGCACATAAATAGTTAGGGATGAAGGTTACTCTCCTTCTCCCGACTCAATAATAGATAGGGACAAAGGTTACTCTCCTTCTTCCAAGTCAATCTCTATTTAATGTGATCAGATTATACTCTTTCTCACAGTTCTCCCTTGAATCCGAGAGCTCAGTTTCTCATCTCTGCACTCTTCATAGATATTTCCCTTTCACCTGTATCACAGGTATACATAAATTCATGAGACATCATAAATTTTAAATTCAAAAATTTTCTTGTAAATCTGTCATCTGCAGATTTCCAAATTCCACATTCTGTTCTCATATTTGTTTCACACATGAACCAGATTCATAATTATGGGACTTTCCTTCCCATAGCGGTTTGTCTCGTTAGACAATTGGTGTTCCTTATGGCTTACAACACTGGCATATTCAAGACTCCTTTTCTTCCTGCACTTCAACTTCAATCAACCAAACAAATTGTTAGTTTCTCATGCTCATACATTTTTATTGCATCTTTATAACGTCATCACAAACAATTTCAGAATTGTGCATACTAACAATCAAATTCACTTTCTCAAAAAGGAAATACCATTCCTTGCAGTTTGGCTCAGTAGGCAATTGGTCTCCCTTATGGGCTTACAATACTTCCATATCCAAGACTCATTTCCTCCTGCAGTTTCAACATTCCTCAAGCAAACAAATTGTTAGTTACCATGCACATTATCTTTTCAAAATCAGGCATACTAATAGTCCAAGTCATTTTTATCTATTCAAGGATACCAAGCAAAAAGGATACATCATCCCTTACCTATGCATCATGTTAGCCTACCAAAATTTTCAAAATGTAATTAAGATATCAATTGATTTTAATGAATGCACCAACATTAGTGGCCACATTCATACCCAATGCACCCTTGCATTGATTTTATGTTCCCATACTTTACGACAAGTACTTTTCCATGGTGTGTTGGAGTTTAGCCAAGATTTTCACCATATGGTTTGTTTATTCTCATTCATTGTTGCAACATGACTATGCTTGTGGCTATGGGATGATCATGATCCAAAATCAATACATATGACACTACAAGTTTCACATGAATGCCTTTAAGCATTCCTCCTCATTAATAACCACCCAACACTCATGGACACCCAAATTTGGTTTTCTCTAACACCTATACAATGTAAGTAGAAATGTTGGAAGGTCCTCCTTCCTCAATGGGAAATCCATTGTCTGTCCTTTATGTAAACATGCATTTCCTCAATGCATTCCATGCAACGTGATAACTATGAGAACCTTTATTCCCATATAACTAGTTCCTGCGACCATAGTATAACGTAGACTGCTAAACTCTACCTTCCTTGACTGGCCCAGATGAACTCTGTTTTCTCTCCATGTGATCAAGAGCTGTGACCTTAGCTCTATTCTTTCCAGGCACTATCCTTTTAGCTCTCGTGTCTAGGTGTTATGATCTTAGCTAAACCCCTTGTCTTCAATTTGACGGTGAAGATATGTCTTTCCCTAGATCCAACGATGATAAGGCATTGTAGAGCCTAAACTAGCTCATGGTTTAATCCTCCTTCCGACCTCCGCAACGAATATGGGTCGTCTAATCTATGATCAGATCCCAAACTCAAAACAACGCTATATTGAATTTAGATTATGGGTATAGGTCTCCACGTTAACCCGTGTGCATATGCAATCTCAGCAATGATCGCGAGCCGTCAATCATAGCCCTTGATCGATTTTAACCACATGATTTCCAAATAATAATGCCAACATAGAAATGTTTGGCTGAGAATTTAGATTGAGAACTTGATTTTTCAAATCTAGCCACCAAACCCAATCACAGTATGAGTTTATAGGGTGTTAACACATGGGTTCCCTGCAGGTCCACCCATCGGTCATTCACAGATCAATGGTTCACAGTGATTTCAGAATCCCCAACGTGCTCACTCTTTATCAAAGAGTTCAATATTCGAAATCTGAAAAGTGCTTGCGCAAATCTTTTAATCGTGGTCATTGAGCATCCACCTTGACAATATCAACGATGTAGGTTGATTGTAGGCTATGAACTAGTGTGCTCGTTAATTTTTCCTTCATGCCCCACAATTAATACGGCTCGTCTGATCTATGATCGGACCTCAAACTAAAAAAAAAACTATATTGAAATTAAATTACGGGCATAGGCTCCGTCGTTAACCCATGTGCCCATTCGATCTCTGCAATGAATACGGGTCGTCGATCTTATCGAACGACTGGTGTTTGATTCGTTAACTTCAGTGGGTCTTGAATTCAATTTGACGAATGATATCGGTTTCCTTCTGATGAATGGCTCACGTTCATCTCCTCTGTCAGCTCTCAATTAAGCTGATTCGATGAGAGTTTTCTTCCTGAATCATAATCTACTTAGGTATCTGAGGCATACATCTGCCTTCCAAAATTTCATGCATAACATTCAATTCTATGAAACATATTCAAAATGTCCTAGCGTATCTTTATGCACTTCATCACATTACCCTCAAAGGTTTTCATGAAGGTAATACAGACAGTTCTCAACTGTTTCTACAGTAATACAATCATCATCACTATGGTGTCCAAACATTTAATTTTATTAGTAAATCAGTTTTTTCATTCCAGAGGAAACATAACACATATCAAGAAAGGAGTTAGGGGCTATCCCCTTTTTCCCACTCCTTCCACACAGCCTAGGGATTTCAACCCAGCTGAGTTATTTCTAAGGCCTTACTTCCTTTGCTTGGCGTGGCTTCAACCAAGCCTATTCGATCAAACATACTTATTTATCCCTTCTCTTTTCCCAGCTGTACTTGTTCTCACAACTTCTCATCTAAGACCTACAACCCTGTAAGCCATTCAGAGTTGTTAGGGTGGACAAGTGTTCCTCCTTTATTCTCTTCTTGGATTTTTTCAATTTATTCCAGGTTGGTATATCCCTACTCTTTTCCTTGAGCATCCTTGGTTAGGCTTCACTGTAACCTTTTTGGATACAACAACATGTTTTAATATCAATCTTTTTGTTCATAGTGGGTCATGAACCTATGCATCCTGCACATTATCATTCGGTTCTCAGAGTGTTTAACATTCAGTTGTTAGTCTTCCACCTACACATTTTGTTTTAAAAATGTAATCCAGGATTCTTATATAAGTAGGCTTTGCATCCCATTGCCCAACCTTAAAAAATCATTAGGGTTGTGACTCTGTTCTTTCGGTAGAGCTCTTACACAGTTTATTCACAGGGAAATCCTTCAACACACAAATTCCTTATTGCATATCCATCACTATATGTGATGGCCTCAACCTTGAATTAGCTTCGGCTCGTTACTAAGAATTCTTTAAGGAACATAGACATGCATTTCTGACATGCATCCCGATTATGCATCCACACATATTCTAGTTTTTGTTAACTTACATCCATGATGTACTTAGCCATATTCATAATCATAATCCTGTGTGTAGCTTCCATAGGTATATTTCATAGCCTACATGCATCTCTACTTTAAAGTCAATCAACTCATGATTGTTTACAATCATTCTCATGTGATCCTCAAAGGCATAATCATTTGCCTCTTATTATGACAACAGAGCATCCTTGCTCGTTTAATTTTTCGTCTATTTGTACTGTCTTTTCCTGGGGAGATGGAGCACATCCCCCTTAAGCTATCATTCAAAACAAAACTTTCATGACTCTTCAAAATGGATTCAACCATGCATCCATGGTATTCATTCAATCTTGGCAAGTGCTATGATTGCCTCACATTTCACTCATCAGGGAAACCATATTGGGTCTTTAGTATACTTATACTCTTACATCATACATGTGCATCACTTTCACATTTAATATCATTCGTACCTAACTAGTATTAATATCAGGCTTCATATCAATAAGCTTCTCAATGCATTAAATCCATGCACTCAAGCATACACACACAACTAAGTATTCATCGTACTAGCTTAGTTTTATCATTAGTGTTATTTAGTTAGAGATTACAGTCGCTTACATGACTAATATCACAGTTATAACTCATATTGATGTTGCCTTCTCTTTATGGCAATAACCAACCAGGGTCATTTTCCCTTTTATACTATAACAACTGGAAAGAAAACCTTCCTGCCTCAACTTCTATAGGACTTTACCCATATCACCTTTCCTTTGGTCAGGAGGAGTTATATACTCCGAGTTTAATATAAAGTAGTAATTATACTGCCAAGGATCCTACCTAATCCTATCAGATTCCTTTAATCCCACAAAAGTATTAACCATTATATAATCAACCATCATCAGTGCCTGAGGTTCCAACTGCCCATGCTTAGAGACAGTGTTACGAACACCAGGTCATCCGTCCTTCAGGCTTCAGCTACCCTTGACAGAACCCTGCCACCTTCATCTATCCACATTAAAATCTTATTATTAATGTTAATTAGCATATCCCTACTCCATTAAGAGTAGTTATCACTTTGACCAAGGGTTAAAGAAATTCTTCTCCTGAAATTCAACAAGAATTCCCAAAATCACAAGTTCAATCTATAGTCCTTCTCCTCAAGGAGTAAATGCAGATAACAATATGTCATTATGTGACTCGTGCATGAGCCCAAGAAGGCCAAGTGTTGTAACCATTCTCTAATACCAATTTGTAACACACCCACGACGAGGCATACAAAATTCGTTCTCCTTGAGAAAACAATACCCTCATTAAGGGGTCTCTATTTCATTCTTCTCTTCCAGGGATTTCCATCCGCGACCTCCATGCTTCGAACTAGAAAATATCCTCTTCTAAGTCCGTCAGGTTATTCCATTCCCCTTATACTTGCATATGATCATGAGTTGTGACCAAATGCCAAAACAACAAGCGCTAAGACAACCCCGCATGAATTCCCCTGGAATGGAAATTCTCCAAAGTTCACAATCCGACGCCGCATGTCCTTGGGGATTCCGACAGTCCTGATTCACTTCAAGACTTCAGAATTCAAAAGTTTCAAACATTCCTATGCCTTTTTCCTCTGAAGTACATTGTACCCGGAGTTACAGATCGAATTTCATGCGTCCCTTCGCAATCAACGGTTGTGATCCACTTCGGGAGTTCAGCCTTCGGGAATCTCAACTCTCAACTTCTCCATGCTCACTTTCTCTTAGAGAATTTCACCGAGATTCCACGATCTATTGATGCATGTCCTACCACATATCGACGCCCCCCATCTACTTCGGCTATTCAAGCTTTGGGAGTTTCAAAATCCTACGCACTCATTCCTCCCGAAGTGATTTCACCCGGATACAATGGATTTCCGCCACGCGTCCCCCTGGATCTGATGGTCCAAGTTATCTTTAGTTCTTCAGGCTTCACGAGTTTCAATGCCTGCACACTCGTTCCTCTCCAGAGTGATTTCACCCGAATACAATGGATTTTCGCCATGCATCCCTCTGGATCTGACGGTCCAGGTTCACTTCAGAACTTCAGCATTCGGGTGATCTGAACACTCCAACAATCTATCCTCCCAGATTACATTCTTCTGGAGTCAAAGATCGTGTGCCACGTGTCCTTCCCGATCAATGATCATGGTTTACTTTGAGATTTCAATGTTCAGGAGTTTCTAACTTTCCACACTCACTTTCTCCCGAAAGGCTTTCACGTGGAGTTAATGATCTATCGACGCATGTCTCCCACGAATCAACAACTATAGATCACTTCGGGGCTTTGCGCTTTGGGAGTTTCAAATTACTCACCAATGCAAACCTCCAGAGTGTAATCCCCCCAGAGTGTCATATCTCTGGACACACATCCCCTACTATCAATGGTCAGGATGAACTTTGACACTTTGTCCTTTGGGAGTTCTCGCCTCTTGCCACAAGATTTCCTACGAAGTGACTTTTCTCCAAAGTGGTAGATATTCTGACACCTGTCCTCAGAGATCGATGACTCAGGTGAACTCCAACCTTTGGGAGGTTGAATCACTCTTCGACTGAAATCTCCTATAGTTGGTCAACGTCGGGCTAACTACCTCATAGATCTAACAATCGAGATGGCTCCCAAGCATCCTCAGATCTAAGGCCCAGATTAACTTTGGGACTTTGGGTATTTTACCACCCTTACGACGAACTTTATCAATTTTCCAAACTCACGAATTTCGAAGGACTCAAGGGGTTAAATCCCATGTTCCTTCCCATATCCAATGGTCACAACGGACCTTGGCTCTTGCCAAACAAATCTCGTTTGTTTGTATTCCAAACAAAGGAACCTTCCCTTTTGATACTTCAATCTCGCTATTATTCCTGATATTTGTTAGCTCTGAAAGGCTTAAGAGCTTTGCGCTCTTTCTCTTGAACTTAACACTTGGAAGAATTCTTTCGTGCACCCCTTACGCTCATTCCTCAACTCTAGAACTTAAGTGGTTCTCGATCTCTTCCTGCCTCATAGAGAGCCTGTGCATACATGCACTATATCTCCTGAGCTTTAACAAACTCCTTCCTCTAAGAGACTTAGAACGACTAGGAGTGTCGACATGCATACGTGAAATTGTGCCCAAGGTCGATGAACTCACAGTTCGTGGCTCTATCTTAAGCCACCATAGGGCACAAGCACTTACGAGTACAAATCATGTCAAATCCATATAATTTTTTACTTTCCTAATTACACAATCAAGCAGACATAAAAAGGGATACAGTATAAATCATTAAGCAAACATATCCATCCCTACAACATTCATAGGATATCCAACTTTAATTCACAGTACCACTTAAATACACAAGATATGTGATTACTTATCTATTACAGGTGGTAGACAATAACTGAATGTGGGTGTTTTTCCTTCCACCCAACCAAAGGCTCAGAGGCATTCATTCTTGGCACTCTGGCCACCCCCGTGCCAAGCCATGATATCACCAGGGAACTCATAGTTTCTCAAGGATTCTTTCTCTGTTTCAGCTTCTGTTCGGGTTCTATTTTCTTTAAAATTTTAGAGATTTCTTTCTCTGTCATGGCATTGGCAAGGTTTATCAGATGCTCACTTAGCATCAAGATCGTGGCCTTCCATTCATCATCCACCAGAGAGCTCCGCGCATTATCCTCTCTATCTCTATCCCCCTATTTCCTTGTCTCTATTTTCTGTATATCTTTTCCCAGGATGGTTCTCGACCCATCCTGTTCCTTTTGTCAGAAGGGAACTTGGGTCAGCTTGGTCTTCCATACCAAGTGGTACTTCAGGATGACATTTTGCAGCTAGACCATGCTTCCATTCATGGGAGTGGTTGATAATTCAACCACTGGTCCTTTCTTCATTAACTAATTTCTCTCCTTGGGATTCGAAGGAGGTTTATTATCCCCATCAAAGGGAAATTTGGGGTTATTTGATATAATGAACCCTCTCTTATAGTTTTCACATTATTTTCTCTAGTGATATCATGGAAAGTACTTTCAAGGCTTCACCCCCACAGTTAGTTATTGGCAACTCAAACAATAATACATTTACATTGTTCCCATGCCACAACATGGGAACCCTAATTAATGATTAATTACAAGTTGGGGGAAACAAAGGTGTTACACTTCTCTTTGACATCATCAGGTAATCCATCAAGGATTGTATTCATTTCCATTGAGTTACTTTTCTTGTATTTCTTTTGAGTTGGATTACTTACTCTATTTTGTGGGAAGTAATTAGTGATCACTGAAACTTTCCATTCTTGTACTCCAAAATATGTATTCTTCTTTTCTAGGTATTGGAGTTCCATTCACAATGTAAATATTTTGTCCATCCATGTGTGATTAATTTGATATTCCTTTTAGTTTGTTAGACTATTCTTAAAGCAACCTCTCTCTGATACCAATTGATGGAATATCCAACAATACCGAGAGGGGTGGGGGGTGAGTCAGTATTGCCTACTTTTTGCTTATTAATTCCAATTGATATTAATCACACACATTAATTATTCAATTAACCAATATATGATGAAAAACAAACCCTTATGAACACAATAGTTTATCGTGGAACCCAACAAGGAAAAGCACCAAATCATTTCTCATTAATAAATTGTTCATTTACAAAATTGTTTTCAAGATACAACTTGATGGAGAGACTATCCCCAAGTTTCTTTAGCTACGAATAAAGGGATGCTTCCACACCCCATTTACCAGCTACAACTAGAAGGAGGCTACAAACCCCTTGTTTATCAACTACCACTGAAAGGATGCTTCGACACCCTATTTACCAACTACAACTGGAAGGAGGCTACAACCCCCTAGTTTATCAACTACCACTAAAAGGATGCTTCGACACCCTATTTACCAGCTACAACTGGAAGGAGGCTACGACCCCCAATAGGCTTGTAGCCTACCCTAGCACCACCATACCACCCTGTTTAAAGTTATTGTCGATATGTGAATTTGTTCCTAACATCCAACTGATTTCACAATGCAATTCAATCTCTGCTACTCTTCATATTGAATTTGATTCATGAGGCCATTCACACAAATCCTATCAGATTTGACTTTTTGACTTTGACTTGTTTTCCCTTGCTCTACCCTTCCTCCCTTTATGCAGGTTATAACACTTATAACTCTCTTAGTGTACTATGTTCAAGGTGTTCATAAACTCACAAAGATATTATCAATTCATCAAGTCTTCTTAGAATCATTAACTGCTACACTTTCTACTTGTCTACTGCAACCTCTTCTTGTATGGTCTTCTAGTTTTCTGTAGTCAGACTTCATCTCTTGCTCTCTGGCTTCTATCATTTAGTCTTCAATGTATCTACTACAGTCCAATAAAGGTTTTCTATATCAAACACTGGATTGCATAAATGTTGATCTGTCTCCTTCTGTTCTTGATATTCAATAGGACATTCACAGGCACCTTAGAACCAACAATTCTTCTTCTTGAACTTTGTTTCTATTTTGATATTCTTATCTGGACTGCAGAGACACCTTCTTCTCACCACTCTTTCTCATTTATATATTCTTCCAATTGGTGAGAGCTATGAAACATTGTGTCCCTTTGTTTGGACCATCGCACCCCTTTATTTAACAATAATCTCTTTTGTTTTTTCTTTATCCAAATATTATCGAGAAGCCCTATCAATTTAATGAAAATGATTTTCATTAATCGATCACAGGTATGGATCGATTTCATTTAACTTAATTTCATGTTTCTACAAATATTGCAGAAATAAAATTACGTAGAGGTGCTTCGTTCAAACCATTTACATATGACCATAGGCATAGATCCACGAGCTTATTAATTTAAGTGCTGCCTCTCCTTTCATATTTATTTATTTATTCCATATGACCGTAGGCGGTGACCAGGTGCTAGGCTAAATAAGTGCTTGATCACTTCTCAAGATTGACGGTCAGGTTTTAATCACACGATGAGATGAACGACTGTAGTTACTTCGAGACTTTTTCCTTCATGAATTCTAGCCTCTGTAATCTTTCAAATCTCTCTCGAAGATTTCATCGTAGGAGATCAGACGGTCGATATTTTAATTGCACGATGAATAGTTCTCATTCATTTTGGAAATTTGGGACTTTGGGCGTTAGGGAATTTGCTGGTGATGAAACTCCCAGAGTGACGTAACTTGCTGACGTCACTTGTTGACGTGGCACTTCCTGAGTGGCTTCCATGTGTCACCTGGATTCATGGCTTACATATGCTTAAAATACCTATGGGACCTTGACATTTGTCATCGTTTGATTACGCCACGCGTCCTAGCTGACATAGATCTCTTCATATGGCACATGTTATTCTCCTTGATCTAATGGTCAGGATACTTTCTGAAGTGTTCCATTGATCGAACGACTCATATTCACTTCGAGACTTCGGCCTTTGGGACTTTGACCTTCGAGACTTTGGGTAATTCAATTTCTCCACTTCCCAGTTCTTCCAAAGTGAGATTCCCCGAAGTGTAAACCTCGAGTAACTTGACTTCATCCAATTGTCGTTATTTAAGCCAAAAAGGATTAACATGATCCAATGGCTTTCAAGAATTCAACTATTCAGGATCTCAGGCCTTTGGCCTTGCTTATCATATCCTTATACTTTCCTATATCCGACGGTCAGGATATCTTACGTCTATTTCGAGACATTTGTGGCTTACTTTGTCCTTCCATTAAACATGATTTGACGGTCCTAATATCTCTCGAAGTGTTCTTCATATTGGACGGTTCACATTTGCTTCAGGACTTCATCCTTCGGGTGATATTACTTGTTCTCAACCCTTTTCTCCCGAAGTGTTCAGTGTCGAAGTTGACCACAGGTACCTTGGCATGCTTTGAATAGATCGAACGGTCCTCATATACTTCGGGACTTCGTATCAGATGATATTCGTCTTTACTTATCCTATCCTTCCACTTAAATTGATCCAACGGTCGATGTGGATTGCAGAATGATAACTTGCATGTGGTTTAAGTCGTTGCCCAAAATCCACAATTGAAGTTGTGCGATTGTTGATGAGTTAACCACAGTCGTTGATATTTGAATCGATGAGATCTGATGATCTAGAATAATTGTGGTATTGGAAATAATGTATAGTTTAATTCTCCCTTCGCGCTCAACAATCAATCCCTGCCCTTGATCTGGTGCTTGCATATCCAACAATCACGACTTAATCTGATTGTTTGGTGGATCAACTATAGTTGTTGATCTTTGAGTCGATGAGATATGACAATCTAGACTAATTATGGGATTGGAAATAGAGTCTAGTTTAATTCTCCCTTCGCGCTCCGTAATCAATCCCTACCCTTGATTTGGTGCTTGCGTATCCAACGGTCCTGGTTTGTCCTGTGGGGATTTTGATCCCGATCATGTTTCTGCACTGTGCTTTCCATTATGAGATTCATGTGCATCATCTCTTTTGATCTTCCGATCTTTAGTCGCTAACACTCCTGAGCTCTTAATTTGTTAGTCCTTTTGTACATGGATTTTCATCTCTTTGTTCATACCAAATCATCATTATAACGTAAAGACATCGATTGTTGACATTAATGATAATACATAAATGAAAATATGTCCAACAATGGGGTTATTTGTCAAACACGATAAATTAGGAAAGAATAACATTTCCAAGAAAGGCAATGATGTATGGGAAAAGGAATATTGTGATGAGGACGAAGCACCTTGGGACCTAGATGAAGATTGAAGTCCCCCCACGTTGGTATTTTCAGAGAGGTTGAGTGTTACATAAGGGTAATTTCCCCCAGAAATGGAAGTACTCCCAGGACCGTGAGTACTCCTAGGACTAGACATTCCCCCGGGACCATACATAGAATCTAACAAAAAACTATCTGTTGAACCAAAACTATCCTTAGGGAAGACCCCCAGAGGATCGGATGTATGGATAAAGTAATAACCACCAAATTTTTCAAAGTTCCCCCCGGGGAAATGTGTGCTACCACACGTGATACTAAATCCTCTAGAAACATTGCTTCCCCTAGATTGGCTAAGTACAAGCCCAAATCCACTAGGTATATTTCACCCAAAAGGAAAAAGTGTCCCTCAATATGGCCAGACTGCTCATAAGAATTGTGGAGGTGGAAGTAATTCCACCCCCCATATTGAAACCATGGCTTGGACCCCCATTGGAAGTGGATCCATATGTGGGCATAGAAATAGTCGATATGGGTGTAGGAATGCTAGGAATAATAATGGAAGGAAATGCGAACACAAACGACATCCCCCAAAGGGAGACACTTGAAGAAATTGACATAGATGGTGTAGGCCTAATGAAACTAATGGACGACAAGGAGGACATTACCGATATACCCCATTAAAAATCATCTATTGAATAGATGGATCAACTACACTAGATGAAATGCTCAAACTGAACAGGATGTAAGGTTCACTGAACAAATACAATGGCTCACTGAAGAGTTCCCTAACATGTACAAGTATGAGGATGTCATAATCAACTAAAGGAAGGCTAAAGTTAGGTGGAGGAATTTTGTCAACCACTTCCACTTCAACTAGCTCACTCTCCTCGAACCAATAATTAGGCTCTTTGAATTTATCAAAAACCTACGATTTATCGAGACTTCAACTCTTTGAATTTATCGAAAACCTATGATTTCTTCCTCAGGAAATATATCCATGTCTTCCTAAAAAAATTGACTATGAAGGAGACATAATACATGGATCCACCAAGTGAAGGCACTGTAATAGGGCCAAACACATCACTATGAACCAATTCTAGAATCCCCTTTTCCCTTGTTTCTGTAGATGGGAACCTCACCCAACTTTGTTTTCCATAAATACAATGTTCACAAAAGTTGACTTCTAAATTACATTCAGGGAAATATTCAACCATACCTTTGTTATGCATAGTTTGAATTCCTTTTTCTCTAATATGTCCCATCCTCTCATGCCATAACATGGTCGATTCAACTTGATGAATAATTATTGAGTCAATTTGAATCGAGTGAACCTGATTTGAGTCAAGTCGAGTTGACTTTGGAGACAACAATTTTTTTGCATCCAGTTGAGTTGACAGTCCCTAACAACTTGTATAGGGTTCCAATTCAAACTCCTTTCATTAAGACCATCACACCTCTAACCATATTGCATGTATCCTTCTGAAATAGAGTGTGCACTCCTGCATCACTCATCTTACTGGCAAATATCAGGTCTTTGGCCAAACTTGGAAAATGTAGCACAATTGGAAGGGTTATACTCCTCCCATCCTACAATATCAGTCATAATATTCCCCATCCGACGATTTTGGTTGTTGATTCATCCCCCAGGAACACTTGTCCTCCTTCATATCATTTGTATTCATAGAACCATTCTCTATGTGGCTTCATATGATATGATTCTCCCAATTCAATCAACCAAACATCTTGATCTGACTGTGTACTGGTTGACACCATGTACACATTGCCTCCCTTATCTGGAGTCATTTTTCTCTTAGTCGAATGAATCTCATCAGATCTTGTACTAACTTCCATTTCCTTTGACTTGCAATCCTTTTTATAATTCCCAACTTTACCACATTTCCAACATCTTCTCTTCAACTGAAGAGGGGATTTATAGCTACCCTTCGACTTAAACTTCCTACCAAAGAATTTTCCTTTATCTCTATCAACCTATCGACCTCTCACCACTAATGAATCTTTGTCTAACCCTTACACATTATTCATTCTCATTTCTTCTGATAGTAGATATGCAACCACGTCTTCTAGAACTAATGTGGTTGAATTTCTCCCTATAGCCATGACTAGGCTATTCCAGGGGTGTGACAAAGAACATAATAGGATAATACATTTATCCTCTTCAGTGATTTTAATATACATAGAATATAATTGGCTTATTATGGTATTAAATTCATTTAAATGCTCAGTTACTGAACTTTCCTCACTCATCCTCAGAAGATACAAATTCTTTCGAAGGAACAACTTATTTACTAGGGATTTTGAGTGGTATAAGCTTCCCGATTTGTCCCATAGTTTCTTGGCAGAATATTCTATTGAGAAATTCAACAACACTGAATCTGCAAGATCGAGTCAAATTGTAATCCTTTCCATTCTCTCGAGTTTCTCCCATTATTCCCTCAGCATACACGCCAAAATGTTACCTGTATAGACTGCTTCCCATTGTTCTCGATCTACAAGGAGATCTTCAATTTTGAGCTTCCAAAGCTCAAAATTTTGGCCATTGATTTTTTTGATCTTTATTCTCAAGATACTTTCCATTCTTTAAGCACAAATTTAAATATCTCTAACTTATGAATCTTACTAGACCTAGGGTTTAGCTCAGATCTAAGGTTGTTAAACCAAGCTCTCATACCACATGTTAGGAAATAGAACACTTCCACAATAAACCTAATAGAAGAGAGGAAGAAAGATTTAAGCTATAAATCAAATGACAAAGTAAAAACACAATACACAAAGATTTTACCCTGGAAACCCAAATGGGAAAACCAACATTCTTTGAGCATATTTCTCTCTTGTTGTCTTATTCATTCATAATAGAAGGTTACATGCATAACCTTGGTCTACACGTAAGACACAATCAAAATCATACCTTCATGATTTACACAAGAAAAACCTTGTAGCCAATTCAAATTACATCTACATGATCAATAACCTCTAAAGTGATTTCTCTAAAAATTAGTTAAATATTAGCTTTTACAACATTACAACACACCTTATTTATAGGATTTACAGTAGGAAAATCCCTAAATAAAGGCACACAAAAATGGTTACAGATCCACGCAAATCATTGGCTACAAATCCCATGAATCTCGAGATTCTATTACAGTCGAATACCAAGTTGGATTACTAGTTGACTACGAGTCGATCTTCATTCGGCCTCCAGTCAGTTGCCACATGACCACATGTCAACCTCTTATCGGTTGACCTCTTTGACTTGTTGTAAATTACTCCAAATTTGAATTTTCCTAGTCGATCCACCTAGACCTTTGAATTTCATTGCTAGTCGATCCACCTCGACTCGACATTCACTACAAATAATATAACAACCCAACATAGAGGTGGTTGTACCTCCATGATGGGATTAATTCCTCGTAATCGATGAGATCAACGACACATTTTTTCATCCACAATGAATATAATATGTCAAAATTAAAACACAATTCAACCTAAGCCCAACTAAGACTCGGGATTAAAGAGATCACCCCTAACAAATATATGCAATAACAAGAAAAATAATGGCTCAGGGGCATTTTGAAAACCAACCGTCCATGGGAGATGACGTTCCCACAATATTGGCTAGCGAATATATGTGGATCAGTTAGGATAATCTATGTAAAATACCCATGACTGATGCAAGTACCCTTTATTAAGGTGGGAACCCTCTAGGGGAACTGAGACCATGATTGAATGTATACCCTAGGTACCACATGTATGTCCCACCTACAATCAACTCTGCATCTACCTAGGAATGGCCACTAAATTTACCACCTCACAATCAATGAGTGGGAAAATAGTTACATGTCTGACCACATGTAAGGCTAGGGCAACTAATCCCAATTATTTGAAAGTGCTACCTCACAGGGATGTTTCGGCACTAACAAAACCTTTGTATGCTTATTAATCAAAGTAATACAACCAACACTAAAAAAAGTATACAGGGGTAATCACCCTAATTTTCCTGATGAGACCTTATACTTAACTCTTGTGTTAGATGAGGCTCCCAACACATTGGTTGTAAAAATGGATTTACATACTTGTTATTGATTCTAGGTTTTATTTCGTGGCCTTGGAGAGTTCACTCTCCGATCCTGTTCCAAGGCCCTAAGCCCTATATAATGTTGGTGTGCTATAAAGAAAAAGATTCTAGTTGATTTTAGACCACAAAATATTTGTCTTATGACTATTTTTTAAGTCAAGGGAAATGGATGAAACTTTCAGCGATGCTATGAATCTTCACCAACCAATGTAATGCAAAGATGCCAATGAAAATTGTTCAGTTTGATGAATTCTAGCTATGGTAAGGAATGAGGCTTTTTTCTTTGCAAATTTCTCAATACAACCTCACAACCACCAAGAAACCATGCAATAAAATTCAAAACCAAAATAAGATCTTTGAAAGCAACCACAAAAATGCACTTTGTTCCAAATGCTCAAAATCTTCATGCATGCAAATTTTGTTTTTTGTTTTTTCAATTAAAATGCAATTTTTTTTCTTAAACTAAGCAAGAAAAACAATCCGCAAAATGAAAAACCAACAATCAACAAGAAAGGGTTGTAGGAAATTGGTAGTGATGCATCAAAACACACTCCAATGTATCTACCATAATCGTAACCCAAAACTCACAAGGAAAATAAATCTTGAAATGTAAAACTTAACTGCAAAAGTAAACTCAATGAAATGCAATCAGACAAGAAACACTGCTAGATCTAATCCGATTTATTGGGTACACAACCCGACTCAACATGTCACTAAACAAAAAAGAAATGAAATCAAGCAACCCGATCAAGCCACTCAAGAACACCTCAAATCCAAATCTAAGATCAAAGGTGTTGTAAAAGGTTCAAATAGAGAGAGGATCCAGGGAAACAGATCAATTATAGACTTCTCAGATCAGATGCATCCGGATCTGATCAAGAGAGACCTGGAAAATTTACAAATTTTAGTCTTACAGGGGAGGTTGCAATTTAAATGGTCTGTACCAAGCAAATTTATGCAGGAGGTCACTATTAAACAATGCTACAACAAGCGACTATTCTCTCTAGTGTCAACAGGTAAAGAGACACACTCTACAAATTTTGGAAAAATAAAAAGATATGACTCAGATATGCCCAATATAAGAGATATACTCTATGAGAGAGTTCTAAGGAAGGCAATGCTTGACTCAGAGATATAAAACAATGGTAAATAAGCAAGGGAATTTAAACTAGAGAAGAATCAAATATCCTTCCCTAATGGAGTCACCAGTTATGTTGTGGAGAAATATCACTTACATATAAGCAAGATATCGCTAGGATCTTCCTATTGATCCTAGATAGACAATGGATTTAGAATTCTATGGTTTTCCTAGACACAAGAAAAAATATCCATGATTTTACTAAGAAATGGTAGAAGGAAATACCTTGATTCTGAAGGTTGTCCTCGTATGTTCTGGCTGCGACAATCTTGAAGTTCTGACTCCAGCTCCTACAACCCACTTCATGCACACAAGAGACAAAATGATACCAATCTAATTCTCTTCCTAGTGTTGGAATCCTTGATCTAGCTTGTATCTACTATTATCTACTAGGACATAAATCAAATATGAATATTTGCAATTGAAATACAAATAGTTGGAGGGGAAAACCAATGAACTATTAATCAATGTGAAAGAAATACATCAATAAAAATTACCTCAAGGTGTAGATGCATTCCTCCTTTCCTCTTGATTCTTGCTTATCCTCAACTTTCAACTGAGCTACACAACCTGAATACACCTGATCTGGAATGAAAGAGCACCTCTGAATTTTGGCAGCATAACTCTGTGAATGATTCTTCATTTCTCATGCTCAAGATTGTCCTTCCTTATATATATTCTTGGAAGAGGCTTGGGAGAGATTCTAGATATTCTAGAAACCAATGGAAACTCAAATGTTGTGAGTTCAAAGGATCATTCCATGAAGAACCAACTCATCCATCGCTTACCTCCTAAAAAGAAAATGAATCTAGAAGGTTACATGGGATGTTTCTCTTTGCACATTGTCAACTAGTGACTGGTCGTAGGTTGTCATATGTGTGACTATCGACCTATCTCTCTGTGATGGAAGAATTACCAATGGCCACCCTAAAAAATTGACTGAATCCTAAGAAGAAGAGTGTGTCTCAGTCATCATCTTCTTATGTGTCCCTCCTGACACTATAGGGTGGAAATTAGGGCTATAACACTTGGTATGACTATCCATGGTTTTTTACCTTATATCTTCTGATAACATGGATGAAACCACATTATCAAGATTTAACATGGTTGCATTACTCCCAACAACTACAACTAGGCTATACCATGAATCTAGAAAAGAACATAGTAGAATAATGCACTTATCTTCTTTGGAAATATAAACATCAACGAGAAACGACTAACATAACACAGTGTTAAGGGCATTGAGATACTCTATCATAGAGTCGCCGAATTTAATCCTTGGGAGATACATCTTCTTCTAAAGGAAATTTTTTTTTACTAGAGACTTAGACTTATACAAAGCCCTTAATGTATCCCATAATGCCTTGTTTGTTGCTTCCCCTGAGACATTTAGTAAAATTGAATCTGAAGTGCATAATTGGATCATATCATTATTCACCTTCCTATCCAACTTCATCTTGTTTGTCACTACCATACCCATAGGTGTAGTACCAGGATCCATAGAAACCCATTGTTCTTTGTCTACAAGAAGGTGCTCCATCTTGAGCTTCCATAGCTCAAATACCTTACCATTAAATTTCTTGATCTCTATTCTAGAACTGCTTAACATTCTCTTTCACACAAGATCACCATTATCGAGCTCCCACTAAAATCAAGTTTATCATGGACTCAACATAAACTTTCTCTATCAAGAGCGAGTTAATACCTAGCAACAAATTCATTATCCTAGAGCCAATAACCTTGCTCTTATACCAATTGTAAGTTTGATACCTTTGCAAGTGAAGCAATGCATACATGTTCTTAAGAAAAATAGAAAGAACAACAATGACACATACATAATACTATGTAGAGATTTACCCTAGAAACCCTTAACCGGGAAAACGATTCCAACTTAGAGTCACACCTCTATATTCTTTAGTGTATTAACTTAACCATTCACAATACAAAATTTTGGTATTCTACAACATCCAAAACCCTATTCGCTAGTTCAGATTATATTATGACCTTAATCCATTAATTGGGATTAGATTACAAAGGCCAAAAGTCGTTGGCCAAAAAAGAAAGAGTGCACAATTCACATGCTGAAGTTGATGCCTCATGCATTAATACACATTTTTCATGAAAATAATATAACACATATCCAATATTACATAAATGATCAACCTTTAGTTAATCAACATGGGGTAATGCACCCATTAATTTTAGCCTTTTTAGGGGTTGCACACTACTCAAGGAGGGTGTGTTCGTTGATTTTGACTTTATATTATCCCCTTGTGTGCACATTTTAATGAGAATGTGGTTCATATCATTAATTTCAAGGTCAATTAATAGTTTCTCAAGGTTTGTGCAACATTACATTCCTATTTCAAATTCCACATGGTGATGTTTTCAAAAGTCAATACTATATTTCTCATGGTGACAAAAATTGATAATTAACGATGTATTCATCATAGAAAAATAGTGTGCTTATCCCACATGTTCATAGAGGATGGTTTAGATTTTGGATTCAAATTCAAGCCTCAAACCTTTGGGATATAGAAAAGTTGATGGCATGTTGTGAGCCAACAAATCTGAGCAATGCAATCCAGTAACAATATAGCCATTAAATTACAGATTGGGTTCATTCTAGGGAATTTATTGTCACTAAACATCCATGTAATAAAACAATAATTCTATCTTTTACATTTATAAAATAGGATATGAAAATAATTGAATGAAATGCAATGCCAAAATAACAGTGCTTGTGGCATTTTACAAAATATCAACCATAGAAGAATAGTAGTATATTGTTATGAGCTAATGCCTTCATCTCACATATGTAATTGCTTACACTTTGTGAACATGTCTAGAGTCTCTTCACTACAAACAAAGATCCATCAAGAAACTTGGTTTTGTAGAGTATAGTTGTCTTACTACACAATATGATATTCTCTTCGCTAAAGTTGTTAATAAGCCACAAGATTAGTCCAATCTCATCTTATTGATGGTGTTGGAGCTTCCCTTCTCTAAATAGGTGAAATGTTATACTTAAGCCCAAAAAGATGGATTTTGGGACTTCGTTTATTTCATGATTTTACCCACTAAAGCCGCAGTATCCCGACACACAAAGTGGTGAAAACTATTTTAGTTCTAATCACGACTACTAAATGAATAAGCAGGGATTATCACCTTTTATTACCTTGTACTCTCACTCTCGAGAGTTACATGTTGAATGTTTCTCAAACCACTGACATGCGAAGTCGTGAAGTTGTTTTAAAGTTACCCAGGTTAGTATCAAGAGTAAATCACTTTAAACCTTAGTTAATCATTATCGTGATTTCGTGACTCAAAGATTGCTTCCCCAAAAAGCAACACCTTTGTAACTCCGATCCACGAAGTCGTGATATTGATTAATTTAGCGTAGGTTAATTAAAGGCTTAAGTCAAATCACAAACAATCAACTAAATCGCACTATCACGATTTCAGGTCTTTAGGGTTCAAAGGCTAGGAGCGAAGTCATCCTATACGATGAACGCTAAAAAAGGGATTAGTGACTAAAGCAAACTTAATTAAAAGAAATAAAATATATTAATTAACTCCTTAAGAAACCTTTAACACACACATTTTACGAACGAAGTTTTGAATTTTTCTGCATTTTTCCAGGTCACGAATCGTCAAGAATTTATGACATTTATTTGAATTTCAGTGAGGTGATGGATAGTAAGATCTCATTTTACTTCTAAATATTTCTATTAAACAATTTTACCGTTTCTATCAGCAAGGACTCACATGGGCTTAAATGATCAAGACAAAGGGGTTCTCTTTCATTATTTCAGTTTTCATCTCTATTGTGCGCAAAGCCATTTCACCAGGATAACTTATGTCTGTGTTTTCAATCTTTCCGACAGGGATCTAGTTGCAAGGTTATCTATCATGGCTCCACGAAAAGTTCCCAAGTTAGCTGTTGAGAGTTGAGGTCAAGGTTCAGATGTTGTTTCTGATACCTCACCCCAAAGTATAAATTCTGTCAAAACACAAACATATGTTTCCAACATTCTGCAATCCGAGTCGATAAACTGTTCGGATGATTCCAATGGTAACAAGAAGGACGACTTGTCCACCAAATAAAAAATCATCACCCAAGCAGAGATGCACAAAATAACGGCAAGGCCACAGCTTCTTCCCTATTATGATATGATCAGATGGGCGCTGGACCATGTGGACATCCTGACTAGGACGATTATCAATGAACAGAGGGTGACAATTGGAACCTTCAGACCAAAGCATTTACAGGCAATGTATAAATTGTCATCCACACCAAACCTTACTCACAATACCGAATTCCTAGAGGGTTTCAAGAAAAAGGAATGCGAGCAGTATGGAAATTTTTTATCCGATCTGATCAAAGATTGGGTTTCGTACCCCGCAAAATTCAGGGCTGACAATAATGGGATTTATTCAATCTCCTCCTTAGAGCCGCAATTCAAGTATATAGTGATGATGACCTGTAGGATGTATGGGAAGGAGGACATTACTCACTTTTCCCTCCCATGGGTACCGCTTATTCATACGGTTGCTGAGGGTTTCTCTTTCAACTGGGCCAAATTGTTGTTTGACAGTCTGACCAACTGAATTACCAAATACCGAGCGCATAAGGCAAGTAGGAAAGAGACTTTGTTCTTTATGTCTTCTTAAATCATGGATGTTATTTGCTTCATGACACCGTTCCCACTAATGAGCTTGAGCTGGGCTCCATCTAATACAGATCCTATTCATGTCTACCACTCGAAACTTTGGGAGGATAAAGCCAAAGAATTAGTCTACGAGATCTTCAACTCGATAATGGTACCAGTGCATGTCTCCATCTTCGGCCATCCACCTCCCAGGATTTCAGATAACATAGCGGCCAACCTGAGTAGCATGGAATATTGGTATATAGAAGAAGAATTTTCATACATCAGGGTCTTTGGAACCTTTTTTCCCCCATACGCTCTGTCACTATTCTTGCCAGACAAGCTAGTGTGTCGCGAGATTGCCAGAAAAATTGTGCTTGGCAGGATAAGAAAAGAGCTCAAAGGAGTATCGAAAAAGGTATGGCTGCCCTTTCCCATTCACATTGGTGCATATTCTTTATTAAATTTTGTCCATGCTAGAGCCGAGGCTACGGCCTTAGAGGAAATGAAATTGGTGGACATTGAGTTCAAGAAGCACGACCCTATTAAGGTTGTGAGTAATCACCTGATGATTTGTGGCTTGAAGAAATACGAACACGAGGATTCGCCTCATGATGAAATATTCTGGGGTGTGAGGTCCTACTCTGAAGTCCTAAGTCAGAGAATCAGTCTGACGTAATAAATTTGGAAGACGATAAGCCTAACATCACTTTTGGTCCGCATTTCGAAGGGGCCAGGGACACCATCGCCCCCTTCTACATCACCCTGAGAGTGCACGATCGACTGCTGCATAATTGCATGATGGACTCTAGAGCCTCTCATAATGTGATGCCAAAATATATTATGGATATATTGGGCCTCGAAATCACCAAGCCATATAGAGATCTTTACTTGTTTGATTCAAGGAGAGTTAAGTGCATGGGCATGATCAAAGATTTAGTAGTCACTCTCACCCAGGTTCTGGTGAAAAGCATCCTAGTGGATGTAGTTATCACTGATATACCCCCTAAGTATGGTTTTCTAATATCTAGATATTGGGGAGCCAAGCTCGGGGGATCTCTTCAGCTGGATATGACATACGCCACTATCCCTGTTTTTGGTGGTCAGTTCACTCGGTTGTATAGGGAAACGCGGCTAGTGTATACGATAAGCGATCCACATAATCCTAACAATTACCCTGTTTATGTCGTCGATCAAGATCTGAGAAATTGTATATTATATTTTGATGATAGTGTAAGTGATTGTGCAGAAGAAAACTATCTAGATGAAAATAAATCGGAAGTGACAAATAAAAATGTGTATAGCACTGGAACTTGGAAAATGTTTTTTGATGGTGCTTCGTCATGTGAAGGAGCAGGTGCAGGAGTGCTTTTCGTAGCGCCCAAAAATGAAGTTGTTATCCCCTTCTCTTATAGGCTTCAGTGGGACATAGACTACACAAATAACGTATGCGAGTACGAAGCTCTAGTTTTGGGACTAGAAACTGCCAAGAAGCTAAACGTAAGGAACCTAGAAGCCTATGTAGATGCAGAGTTGATTATGAAATAGGTGAATTGGCAGTACTCGACCAAACACCCGAGACTGAGGTCTTACAAAAATTTTGCTTGGGACCTAATGGGAAATTTCTTTTCATCGGTAAATGTTCATTTCATCCCACACACATAAAATATGCAAGCCGATTCATTGGCCAAAGAAACCTCTACCTTTGCACCCCCTACCACGTTCAAACTAAAGTACCACATAGAGATAAGGCACAGACCCTCCGTACCAAACAACATACAATATTGGCAGGTATTTGAGGATGACAAGCAGATCAAAAAGTTCCTAGAAATGGTAGATGATTTCGCCGAAACCCACATTGACTAGGAAAACCAAAATGACCATGCCTGGATTATATAGGAGGGGGAGGAGCCTCATGTGTTCCAAGAAAAAATCACAAACCATCGCATGCTAGTGTTAAAGAATAATCAGATCCCTAAGGGTCTGATACCTCTGGAAAGGTTGTTTTATTAGAATGACATGCCTCTGAAGTCTACCTTGCAACCCCAACTAGAGGAGTTCGAAGACTATGATGTAGGCACCGCCAAAGAATCTAGGATAGTGAAACTATCAAAATATCTTCCTCCCAAGATAAAAATCCAGTATATAGATTTACTCGGTATAAAGATGTTTTTGCATGGTCTTACGATGAGATGAGAACCTACGACACCTTCGTGATTGAGCATAAGATACCTTTGAAACCTGGTGTTAAATCTTTCAGGCAGAAACTCAGACAAATCAACCCCATTTTACTGCTTGTGGTCGAAAAGGAAGTGAAAAAGATTTTAGACGCAAAAATAATTGTACCTCTCAGGTACTTTGATTGGGTGGAAAACCTAGTCCCGGTTAAAAATAAGAGTGGGGAGATCAGACTGTGTGTAGACTTTAGAAATCTAAATAAGTCCTCTCTCAAAGACAATTATCCTCTACCCAAAATGGATCATGTTTTGGAAAAAGTAGATAGGGAAAATAGGATGTCGATGATCGATGGATTTTTCGGTTACAATCAAATTGATGTCAACGAGCATGATAAAGAAAAAAAAAATTCACCACCCCTTGGGGCACATTTATGTATGACAAAATACCTTTTGGTCTGATGAATGTAGGTGCTACCTTCCAACGCACTATGGATATCGCTTTTGTCGATGAAAGAGATAAATTCGTGGTTATCTACCTTGACGATATAACTATTTTTTCTAAATCCAATGAATACCATTTGATACATCTGAAGCAAACGTTCGAGAAATGCCAAAAATTTGGTTTGTCCTTAAACCCCAAGAAGTCTCACTTTGCGATGCAAGAAGGTAAACTCTTGGGCCACATTGTGTCTTGAGACAAAATTAAAATCGACCCTAAAAGGGTAGAAGCTATAGACACCATAAATATTCCTAGAAATGTAAAAGAGATTCAGTCATTTTTAGGAAAAATATTTTTTTTTGAGAAGATTTATCCCAAACTTTGTTGAAATTGTGAAATTGATCACATATATGCTAAAGAAGAACAACGAAGTGAAATGGACGATGGAAGCTAAAGCGTCTTTTTCACGCATCAAGAAAGTTATCAGCGAGGCGCTCGTATTGGCAAGCCCTGATAATCTAAAAGATTTCCTGATTTTCTCATTCTCCGAACACACAGTGGTGGCAGTACTCCTCCAGAAGAATGAAGAAGGTTTCGAACAACCAATATCTTTTTTTAGTAAAAGTCTTAAAGACATTGAATTGAGATATGATATAATGGAAAAGCAAGCGTATGATATGGTGAAGGCGCTGAAGGATTTTAGAACTTATGTGCTACACTCCAAGGTAATTGCATATGTTCCCACTAGTTCTGTAAAAGATATATTGGTTCAGCCCGACAACAATGGGAAGAGGGGTCGATGACTTGCTAAAATTCAAGAATTCAATCTAGAGGTGAAACCGACGAAATTAGTAAAAGGACAGGGTTTGGCTAAGCTCTTAGCTGAATCAAATTTTAGAGCACTCGAAATGCATAATATGTAGGGATATCAAGGATGTGGGGACGTAAACGAGCTCGATGACCAAATAGTTCCAACCAGAATCAAAGAGAAGTTTTCTTTATCGGACTGGTATAAAGACATAGTGTCCTACCTACTAACCCTGAAATGTTCTAGCGATCTGTCTCCAGCTAAAGCTAAGACACTGAAGCTGCATGCGGTGAAGTACTATATATCCGAAAGCCAATTGTACTGGAAGGACCCATTAGTCTTCCTACTAGTTTGTTTATGATCCAGAATCAGATCCAGAAGCCTGATAGGGCTTGAAAAATGCTCAAAAATGAAAGTACTCAGAATGCGACGAAACTTGTGCCATTGCGTCTGTCTCGTCTTCCTGATTCCGGTGGTATATTTACTTTGTCAAACAGAGTCCGTATGGAGAAGATATCACGTTCTGTCCGAAAAGTCAAACAGGCAAAAAAGAGGATGACTGTACAGTCCGTACAGTCCACGTGTCAGGTCCGTACAACTGACGTGGTGGTTCCAGATTGCGACACATGGCAGCCTCAGATGGTGACACGTGGCAGGCGGATTTGGCCGATTTGACGTACGGTTAGACTATTCCTGAGGTGACACGTGTCACCACTGAAAGGGTGACACGTGGTAGGGTGACGTCAGCAGCTGACGTGGCAGGCTGACGCAGCAAGTGACTGGGCAGTACGGTAGGTTGATGTGTCAGTACGGCAGAGTCAACGTGGCTAGCACGTGGGCCAGTCAGCAAGCGACACGTGTCATGGTTCGGTTGGTTGGTAAGGGTGCCACGTGGCCCAGTCAAGGGCTGCCACGTGGCACCCAATTATTGGTTGTTGGTTATATAAAATTTTGGTGAGTCGCCGGGGGTCGAACCCGCGACCTCCCGGTAGGCAAAGTACTTGCAATGTCGGGGCTAGCCACTTGGGCGGTGGGCGGTTCTTGTTATACAAACGGTTCAAACTGTATTTGAATTTGGTTGTTGTTTCGTATGGCGGGAAAAAGGGTCGGGGCCTAGCCCTAGCCCTCGGCGCCAACCACGCGACCATTGAATTGTGACCGGGAGCGGGAGTTTTGGGCGCGAGTTTGTTATAACCGCTGGCCCATGGTTTAAGCCAACACGCCACACGCCATATGACCCGGGGCAGAGCCAATGAAAAGGGGCCAGCGCCATGGGCACGTGGCCACATGGGGCTCCATATGACCGGAAATAGAGGGGAGCGCGCACATGCAAGGGGCTGCGGCCCAATACTATACAAAGTGGGTTTTTTGTTAAAACAAAATTGGTTTTTTATAAATAATTATGCCTATTATTAGCAGATTTCTTCCATTTTTGGGGGATATTGGGCATTTTTGGAGGCCAAATTCTTGGAGGAAGTTGGAGCTGAGAAACCAACTCCAAGGCTATATAAACTAGGCCTGTTTGAGGCCATTGACAGTCAGGCAGAGCAGAGTTATGCTGGAGAAGAGCCAAGCCAAAGTAAGTTTGATGCAGGGAAGCCTTTGAGGTGGAGACGCTGTCGGATCGTTTATGGGAGCTTGGAACGTCCATTTTGCGTGCTGTTTTCTTTGGAGGGTTCTAGAGATCTAGGAGAACAAGACCAGATCAGTCTTGTAGCCATTTGGCATAGCAGCAATGTAATTTTGAGCACTTGAACATAAATAAAGAAGCCTCCCCCACAGAGAAAAGGCCCGGAGACGTAGGCAAAAGTTGTGCCGAACTCCGTTATCAATCTGCGTGTTTATGGTTTGCTGTCATTTATTCATTTCAGATATGCATATGTGTATTTGGCTATTATAATTCTTCTTCTTCCTCATTCTTTCACTAAATTTCTCAAATGGTTAATTAATGCATGCAATTAAAACTCAACCATAGTCATTTAAAAAGATCCTACGGATCAAGTGGTATCAGAGCTAGTTGACGTTTGGATTTGAGTTGCATGTTAACCAGGGAAAAGCTACAGCGTGGTGATTGCAGAGAATCCATTAATTGGATTGAGAAAAAGAGATTCTTTCAAAGAGAAGATGGCATCGGAAGAAGGGATTTCTTAAGATGAGAAAGAGTTCCGAAAAACATTCCATGCTATGTCGGAGATGGTGACAGTTTTGTATGAAGATTATTTAGAACGGAAGCGACCGATTTTGGGTAATTATTCAAAAGGCAAAAGTGAAGAGGAAGAGGACCATCCTCACATTCCTCCTTCACCTCCATCAACACCTCCTTCTTCTCCTTCTTCTTCAAGTTCAAGTTCAAAATCTAATGAGAAGAAAAATGTACATAAGCATAAACATGAAATGCCATTGTTAAAACTTGATGTAAAATTTGAGTTGCCCATATATGATGGTGAAGTGAATGCAGAAAAACTTGATAACTGGATCAGACAAATGGAGGTATACTGCAGTGTGCAGTAGATCAAGGATGAGGCCACACAAATTAAATTGGCATCTTTGAGACTTGCTACAGCTCTTATCTGGTGGCAAAGCAAGCTACAAAAAGGAACACAAGATGTGGGTAAGGTATTTCCATCATGGAAGAATTTTATTTCTGCACATAGGAAACAGTTTTATCCTTTGGGTTATAAAGAAAAAGAAATCATTGAATGGCAATCTTTAAAGCTAAGAAAAGGACAATCAGTGCAAGAATACACCGATGGATTTAGAAAAATGGCATTAATGTTAGACATTCCTTTGCAAA
>SNQJ01S0010504.1:225688-254480 GCA_010110895.2 Picea sitchensis
AAACATCATGTCATCTATCATAACGCATCATAATCAAGGATAAATGTTTTAACATCATAAAAGTCCAGATCACTTGCAAGCAAGTGTACTCAAAGAATAAGTTTTCTCAATGCTCCAGAGCGGGATGTTACACTAGAACATAATCATGACCATCGGATTAGATAATTACAATGAATATTAAAGAAACAAAATTAACCTAAAGACACATTAGATCAAGTTGACATTAAATAAATCCTAAGTGTTTAAATATCCTAACATCCCTCACTCAAGAACAACTTACGATAGGATTGAAGGATTTACAAAGGTGACATTATAGGAGGATTACGAAAACATTAGAGCCTATCAACCCTTATTGACAACGTCTTGAACTCCTAAAATAGATTCAAGTTTGGAAAGCATTGCTTCTATAAGATATTTTGTGAAATTGTCTACAACTTGATCATTTATATGGCAATAGTGTGCTTAAAGAATGTGATCTTAAAGAAGATTTATGATGAATTGCATGTGTAGATCTTGTATATTTTAACCTTGTACAATTACTTACTGCAAATATATTCTTAATAAAAACAGAAAATATACAATGGTGCACACACACACATTACACATAGATTTTACCTTGGAAACCCAAACTAGGAAAACTGACAACCTATTTAGAGTCACACCTCTAATATTGTATTCATCATCTTCTTCATTGTTTTCAATACAATATATAGGATCCCGCGACATCCAAACCCCTAATCCTTTGACCAATATTAGTCAACAAGCCTAATTCCTTAACCATAATTAGAAAACCATCGGCGAAAACCATGTACCAAAAAACCGCAAAAAAACTTTTTTTTCAGGGCCTCTGCCCCCAAACCCCCAACAGGGGGGCCCTAGCCCATCCCCCACCCCTCCTTTCTCCCATATAAATGTATAATACATGGGATCAATTTTGGAAAGATTATAACATATACCCAACATTATCCCACTTATTGTTTTCTTTGCATACAAGGGGTTACAAGATTACATAGTCAACAATCCAGAGTAAAAATGCCCATAGATCCTCTACAACAAGAGAAATTCTTAGTGCTCACAAATATTGTCAATGAATCTGCAACATTCTTCAAATTTTCCACTTTCATCAACAACACCTACTTGTCTTCAACCGTGTCTCTCACAAAGTGATAATGGACATCAATATGCTTTGTCTTTGAATGACAAGTCGAGTTCTTCACTAGGAAGATTGCACTATGACTACCACAATTTGTCCTTACAACTTTTTGTGCTAAACCAATACCTAAAAACAATCTATGTAACCATATTTCTTCCTTTTCTTGCATGAGTTGATTCCATGTATTCAAATTTTGTAGTTGAGAGTGCCACTATAGCGTGTCTTTTTCTCATCCAACTAATTGCTCCTCCAAATAGGTTAAACACATAACCACTTGTATATCTTCTGCGATCTAGATCTCCAACCCATTCTACATCAAAAAACCCATGTATGTCCAAAACTATGTCCAATCCTGGTCTTCCTTCATAGCACAACCCATAACTAGTAGTGCCACAAAAAATACCTGAAAACCCTCTTTACTATAGTCCAATGCTCCGTCCCTGGTTTCGACATATACCTACTCAAAAATCCCACTGCATGTGCAATGTACGGTCTAGTAAAAACCATTGCATACATCAAAATGTTCACCACACTGCATATGGAACATAGTACATGCCTTATTCCTCTTCTTATGTCTTGGGACACTGATCCACATATAACTTTTCACCTACTGGAATAGGAACCCCGATCTGTTTACATTCCTGCATATTAAACCTTTGTAATATTGTATCGACATATTTTCTCTGATTTAACCAGAGTTTCCTGTTTTCTCGATCTCTTTTAATTTCCATGCCCAAAATGAAATTTGTAGCACCAAGATCCTTCATGTCAAATTTAGAGGAAAACTAAGTTTTCACATCCCGTATAATTGCCTTGTCGTTTCCTATCAACAACATATCATATCCATATACAAGACCAAATAAATAAGATGATCACCGATTAATTTGAAATACACACAATGATATGTTTTTCTCCTTGTGAATCCAAGTCCCAACATACAAGTATAAAAATTTTGATACCACATCCTTGGTGATTTATTTAACCCATACGTGGAATTTTTCAGCTTGCATACCGACTCTTTCTTTTCCTTCACATAAAATCCTTCTGGCTTCTTCATGTAGATTTCTTCTTCCAGATCCCCATGTAGGAATGTTGTCTTCACATCCATTTTTTCTACTTCAAAATCAAAAGCAGGAGAAAAATATAACATAAATCTAATAGAAGTTAGCTTGTCAACAGGAGAAAAAATTTCACCAAAGTCAATTCCCTCTACTTGGGAATAACCTTTTCCTATTGACTGAGCTTTACATTTCTTCACTTTATATTCTACATTCAAATTCTTATTAAACACCCATTTTCTACCAATGGGATTTGTTCCAATCATAAACTCCATTAGATCCCAAGACTCATTCTTGTCCAAGGCTACCATTTCTTCAACCATTGACTTTTTTTCCAAAATTTTCCATCCTTTGAATCCACTGCCTCCCTAACAATTCTAGGATCATAATCAGTTATAGACAAAGAAATTTTTTAATGGAAATCAAGTGGAGTATACCTTTCGAGTTTCCTTCTTTCTTGAACTGATCTCCTCAATACTAGAGTATGAGGATATTCTTCTTTTGATTCCTGTTTTTCAATTCAAACTCTATTGTCACTAGTTCTTCCTCCTTTGGTAGGACTTCCTGTTTGAAAACATCTTTTATTTCTCTAAATACCACATCTCGTCTATACACTACCTTCTTAATTTCTAGTTTCAAAAGCTTATAACCTTTCAGACCATCTTCCAATAAAGATACACTTTTCATCCTTTTTATCTACCTTACTCCTATTTTCTTTTGGAACGTGAACATAGGCATCACAACCAAATACCTTGATATGTGTGAGAGAGGGTTTCTTACTAGTCCATACCTCATGTGGAGCCTTTTCATCCAATCTTGATAAGGGTGATCGATTGACCAGGTAACATGCAATAACCTCTTTCTCTACCCATAATTCTTGTTCTAACTCGACACCACTTAACATGCACCTTGATTTCTCCATCAATGTCTTATTCATCCTTTCTGCAACTCAATTATGCTAAGGTGTATATGGATTAGTTTTCAGCCTTAATATACCACACTTCTTACATAATTCTTCGAATTCATTTCCATAAAATTCTCCACCATTATTCATACTCAACACCTTAATTATCTTCTCTGTATGATTCTCCACAAGAGCCTTAAACTCTTTGAATTTGTCAAAGACTCTAGATTTATTCCCGAGGAAATAAATCCATTTATTCCTCAAGAAGTAATATATAAATGAGACATGGTACACATATTTTCCCAGTGATGGAACTAACAAAGGTCCAAACACATCACTGTGCACCAATTGTAAATTTTCCTCTACCCTCGTTGCACAAGAGGGGAATTTTACTTGATTGTGCTTCCCATATATGTAATGTTCACACAAATCAAAATTCAAAGAGTAGTTAGACATACCTTCAACCATAAATTTACCATGTATTACTCCAAGGCCTTTCTCTCCTACATGTCCCAGTCTTTGATGCCACAACGTAGTGTTTTCTCCAGAGATTGTAGGAGTTTTTTCTTCTTCATCTCCAATATCAGGAACAATGGAACTGTTTCACCTGTCACTAATAGTTCTTCCTAGAATCTTATACAGGGTTTCAATCCAAACTCCCTTCAACAACACCATTTTCCCTTGAACTATTCTACAGGTTTCTTTATCAAACATTGTTTTTACCCCTGCATCATCCATTTTTCTTACAAAAATCAAAATTTTGGCCAATTCTGGCATGCGCATAACACCAAGGAGTGTTCTAATCCTTACATCCATGAGCTTCAACTTTAATTTTCCTCGTCCTATGATTTTGGTTGTCGAGTCATCACCTCCATCATACCTTTCATATTCACAAAACCACTCCTTGTGAGGAGTCATATGAAAGGATGTACCGGAGTCAACTATCCATGCCTCATGATCTACATGTGTTATTGAAGAAGCCAAGCACACATCTCCTCCTTTTTTCATGGAGGTTTTTTCTTCTATAGAAGGAGCATCTTCATATCCCTTCCCTCCCTCAACACTTTTGGATCTACATTGTTTCTTGTAGAGCCCTTATTTTCCACATTTCCAACATACCTTTACAAATTTTCTGGGAGATTTAGATCTGCCCTTATATTTAGATGTCCCACTTGAAGACTTAGATCTACTTCTTTCATGGGAGTGTCCTCTTACAAATAGGGCATCTGTGATCTGTACTTCCATGTTTTTCTGTCTCATCTCCTCCGACAACAAGGATGATACCACAACATTGAAACTGAAATAAATTGTATTACTACCTGTGGCCACAATCAAACCATCCCATGAGTTCGTTAAAGAGAAAAATAAACTGATACACTTATCTTAATCACAAATATTAATACCAATAGATAATAACCGAGTTACCACTATATTGAAGGCGTTCAGATGCTCTGTCATTGAGTCTCCATCTTTCATCCTTATGTTGTACAAATTCTTCTGCAGGAACATTTTGTTTACTAGGGACTTAGATTGATACAAAGCCCCTAACTTATTCCGTAAATCCTTGGCTCTAGATTCCCCTGACACATTCGGTAATACTAAATCCAAGAGACATAATCAGATTGTTCTCTTCACCTTCTGATCCAAATTTTCCCAGTCTTCTGCCGACGTTCTTGTATATGCAGTACCTGGATCCACATCAATCCACTGATATTTTTCCACCAACAGATCTTCCATCTTGAGCTTCCACAACTCAAAACCTTTCCCATTAAATTTCTTGATCTTTATTTTTGAAATACTCACCATTTCTTTTCACCTAAAGAATTGATATTGCAGATCTCCCACTGTAACAAGGTTTATCACAATCCCAATCCAAACCCTTAACCACAAAGTCGACCCCCTAAAGACGATAACAACTTTGATACCAAACATATATTTTAACCTTGTACAATTACTTACTGCAAATATATTCTTAATAAAAACATAAAAGACACACACACACACATTACACAAGGATTTTACCTTGGAAACCCAAATCAGTAAAACCAACAACCTATTTAGAGCCGCACCTCTAATATTTTATATGACACACACACACACACATAGGGATTTTTCCCTGGAAACCCAAACCAAGATAACCAACAACCTGTTTAGAGCCACAACTCTAATATTTTATTCATCATCCTCTTCATTTTGTATAATAAAATATATAGGATCCTGCATCATCCTATCCTCTAATCCATTGACCTGTATTAGTCAACAACCCTAATTCCTTAATAGGAATTAGAAAACCATCCGCAAAAACCATGTGCTAAAAAACTGCAAAAAATGGATGCTGAAAACAGCCATTTTTTTTTCCAGAGGATCCATCCCTGAACCCCCAATAGGGGGGAACCCAAGCCCCCCCAACCCCCCCGACTCCCAGATCAATTTAAAATACATGGGATCAATTTTTGAAAGAATATAACACATACCCAATAGATCAATGTGCGTGTTGCATTGATGTTGAATGTGATGTTTGACACATTGAATGACACTCTAATTATTGCATCGAAGTGTGGTTGAATGTTGTTGTAGGAATCCAAACACTGAAAGGATCTATTGAATCCATAGGTCCTTTTGAATTATGATAAATACTACTCAATACCCTATTTCTACTAAAGAAAGAGCAAGGACACATTACTTTTTATGAGCCCAAGTGAAAGGTCCAGAACCAACACTGAAAAATAACCCACGATAAACTTTTGATCATCAAGGTCACCAACACAATTAGAAATAGTGAAATCAACCAACAGAGTCCCCTTTGACCTTTATTATATCCCAAACTAAACTATATCCCTGATATATGGAAGTGCCCTTTTTTCTACTTTCCAATGGCTCTCATTGGGTGTTTTCATATACCCGACAACAAGACAAAAAAGAAAGGAAATATCAGGATGGGTACAAGTCAAATACAAAAGGATACCAACTAACAAATAGTACCAAGTGGCATGTACTTTGAGTGTAGTACGGGTGTTAGGAAATTTGACTCCAACTTAGAAGGGAGATGGAACTAATTTACAATCTTCCATGTGAAAGACTGAAAATGGTGAAGAAGGTTGCATGCAATACTTAAATTGGGAAAGGGAAATTCCTTGGTTTGCAAGACTTTTAGACTAAGAAAATAATGCAAATTTCCTAATTCTGTCATTTCAAATTTCTTCTGAAGGTTGAATTTCATGTGGGTTAGAAGTTTGGGGACACTTCTAGTGAATATAAGGTCATCAACATAATGGGCAATTATTATGAGATGGTTACCTACTTTATTGGTATAGACATTGTGGAAATAATTATGTATAGAAAAGTCATTTTCAAGAAGAAAGCTATCCATTTTAGTATACCAATTCCAAGGCCATAGAGAGATTTCTTAAGGAAACAAACAAGGGTGGATTCATTTTGAATATAGTCATGAGGTCGTTGCACATAAATTTTTTCTTGCAAATCCCCATGCAAGAAGGCATATTTAACATCCATCTAATGGACCTCCTATTTATATGAAGCTACAAGGGATAGAACAAGGAAAATGTAATTCATTTTATCTATGGGGGAAAATGCTTCATTATAGTCAATCCCTTCTACTTGAGAAAATGTTTTGGAAACTAATCCAACCTCATTTCTTTCAACACTTCCATACAATGCACACTTAGTTCTATACAACCATTTACATCTGATAAGTTTTCTTCCTTTCAAAATAGGTAAAAGATCCCAAGTATCATTCATCATTAAGGAATGATATTCTTCATTCATTACCATGTCCCAATCTGGATGGCTATAATCTTCTACAAATTTTTATGGATCATGATATCTAAAACTTGAGATAAAAGAGAGGAGGCTTAACTATGAACATGTATGATGTTGATATGAAGGATTACTGGTAAAATCACCAATCGCTTCTCATGTTGTACAAACCTATCTAGGAAGTAGTGGTGTTGGTTCAAGTTCCCGATCAACAGACCAAATTGGAGAAAGGAAAGTAGGGAAAGGTGAATTTTCATTCTCACTGTCATCATCTAGATAAGAAACCAAAATAGAAGCATATAAAAAAAATTGGGAGTAAAAGATGGCACTATTTTCAAATATGGATCATAGGTCGAAGATGGAACAAATGTCTAATTAAGCTCATAGGATGAGAGGTATCCATCAAACTTACCATCTCTCCTAATAATAATTTCATTTGAATGATGTTAAAGTCTATAACCTTTTACATCTTCATAATATCAAACAAAAATGCAAGTATCTCTCTTAGGTTGTAATCTTTCCTTTTCTCATAAAGAATGTGAACCCATGCTTCACTACCAAACACATGAAAGTGACTTACATCTGGTTTAATTTTACTTCATGCTTGTTGCAGTGTTACATGTTTTAAAGCCTCTGTGAAATTTCTATTAACTATGTAATGTAGAGTGAACTGGCTCCAACACTCACATAATTACAGCACACACCCTGCTATAGAATACACACACAAAAAAAAACCTTCAAATGGGAACTTAAGCACCAGAAAACCATGAAATGCAACACCACTCTTTTATTGATTCGAAGTAAATAAAATTTTTTACATTGCATCGAGCCTGGGTTAAAAGGAAAATTGAGAATGGTTACTTGCTAGACTAAAACCCAATACAAAAAATCACCCAGGGATTAATGGTCTGCATGTGAGGGTTGAAATGTTGTTTTTCCCTTTTGATTGCTCGCCCCAACCTGAACTTATTTTCTCTAGTCCCTTCCATGATTAAGTTCTCCAACCCCTTCCTATCGTTGCCCTGGCTCCTTTTAAATTCTCCCTTTTTCCTCTAAATCGATTTTCCTTCTATTTTCTCAACCAAATGGTTACCAAATTGTCCCTTTGTCTTCCAGACCGCTTCAATTTCCTTTCGGCCTCGGGTCATGCTTTGTCCTTTAGTAGCGAGTTATTTTACCTAACAATAGATACGACTCATCACAAATGCATTCCATCATGGAAAAATCAAATGCGTGCATCCACAGTGAAGAAACAACATGACACTTGTAAAATTTCACTATATGTGGAAGTTTCAACACAATTTTCAGCATGACACTTGTAAAATTTCACCATACATGGTAGTTTCAGCACGAGTTTCAGCACGATTTTCAGCATGAAACTTGTAAAATTTCACCATACGTGGAAGTTTCAACACAAGTTTCAACACAAATTTCAGCATGACACTTGTAAAATTTCACCATACGTGGCAGTTTCAACATGATTTTCAGCATGAGTTTCAACATACACAAGAGTAGTTGCATGAATATCTGCAGTTCGAATTCATAGCAAACTGACTAATTAAAATGGACCACTAACACATTCCTTATTCAACTTATTGTCTAATTTACATAATAGAAATATTTTTGGGTGATGCGGATTGCCCGAGCCCAAGGATGCTCCTACATCAAACACCCCTGGTAAGAAAAACATGATCTCTAGCTCATGTGCATATTACTGCTGAGGTGAATATTTATGAGGTGAATAGTTATGTAAATGTGCTAATTGATGCTATATCACCCACGATGCATCCTCTGCCCCTCGATTTTTCCATTTGATTAAATATTCCATGTACTTCTTCCAACGAGTCTTCTTACCAACTCTTGTAGCAAGAATTTCTTCAATATAATCCTCTGACTTAATTGGTAGATGTTGTTCCCATTCCCTGAGGGTGCCTTCATCTGTTCTTTTGTCCCATTCATTAAAATCATTGAGGTCAACAACATTGAATATAGGAGATATGTCAAACTTCTCCAGAATTTCCAGTCGATAAGCATTATCAGATATCTTTTTCATAATTCGGCATGGACCTATCTTCTTGTACTTGAGTTTGTTGTATGTGCCTCAAGGAAATCACTCCTTCCTCAAGTGAGCCATGGCCATATCACCATATTGGAATATCTTTTGGCTTCTATGATGATCTTCTCTTTGTTTATAACTGTCATTGTTGGTCTACAATTTCTTCTTTACCTGTTCTTGTAATTCATGCATATTGTCCACAAAATCATTTGCATCAACACTCTTCTTACCTTCCAAATCCGGCAATGCAACCAAATCTACCACACCTTTTGGCGACTGTCCATAAACAATATGAAATGGACTCTTTCTAGAAGACTTGTTCACCAAATCATTATATGCAAATTTATCTTAGGCTCATGCCAAATCCCATTGACTAGGATTCTCTCCACTTAAACTTCTCAATAAATTTTGTAGCCTCATGTTCACTACTTCAGTTTGACCATATGTTTGAGGATGATACGCTGAAATATACAACAAATATGAGCCTAACTTTTTCCAAATTGTCCTCCAAAAATGTACAAGGAATCTTTTATCACGATTTGAAGTAATACTCCGTGGAAGTCCATGCAATCTATTGGGAAAAAAATGAATCTACCTCACTAGCATCACTAGTCTTTTTACATACTATGAAGTGTGTCATTTTAGAAAACCTATCCACAACTACCATTGATGAGTCATGTTTTCTCTATGGCATAGGTAATCCTAAGAAAAAATCCATACTGATATCCTCCCAAGGTCCTTTGGGTATTGGAAATGGAGTATAGAGTCTCGTGTTCTGACTTTTTCCTTTGGCTAGTTGACGTCGGATTCTGCAACCTTCCATAAAATTTCGAACATCCTTATTAAATATGGGCCAAAATTACCTCTCCTTCACCAAGGATGTGGTCTTATCAACGCCAAAATTTCCTCCTAAACCACCACTATGAAACTCTTTAATGAGATTCAACCATATGGAACTTCTGGGAATACACAATTGTTGATTTTTAAACAAAAACCCCTCTTGGATATGGTCCAGATATGGTGTTATGTATAAACTCCAAGGCTCCTTACATGCCTTCCAAGCTTATGAGAAATTTTCATCTTCTTCATACAATGTCTTTAGACATTTCAATATTACCACTTCTACCGACATGGTATTGAGTAACACTATCCTCTTACTTAATGCATCATCTACCTTGTTGGACTTCACAGACATGTGTTTCAACAAAAAAGAATATATTTGCAAGAATTCTACCCATTTAGTATGCTTTTGATTCAACTTACCTTGGTTGTTAATGTACTGCAGATATTTGTGATCCGTGAACAAGAAAAACTCCTTTGGCAATAGATAATGTTTCCATTTCTTCAAAGCTTTCACAATAGCATAAAATTCCTGATCATAAATAGAGTACTTCTTTCTAGACCCGTTCAAATTCTCATTGAAAAGTGCAATGGGTCTGCCATCTTGACTTAGAAATTCTCCAATTACTGTTCAACTAGCATCACAATCAACCTAAAACACTTTATTAAAATATGGTAATGCTAATACTGGCTATGTTGTTACTCTTTTCTTCAATTCTTCAAATGACTTCTCTGCTACTACAGTCCACTAAAACACTCCTTTCTTCATAAATTCTGTAATAGGAGCACATATTTGGCTAAAGTTCCTAATGAATTTCCGGTAAAATCCCGCTAATCCATGGAAACTCCTCACATCAAATGTGCATCTTGGTGTTGGCCATTCAAGGATAACCTTCATTTTCTCATGATCCATTTTCATCCCTTCCTTTGAAACCACAAAACCCAGGTACACAAAATCTCGTTGCATGAATGTACACTTCTTTAGGTTTATCCATAGTTTCTCTCCCTTCAAGCGATGTAGTATTATTCTCACATGCTCAACATGCTCTGTTCTGCTCATGCTAAAAATTAGTATGTCATCCAAATATACAACCACGATCTTACCCAAGAATGGCTTCAAGACTTATTTCATCAATCTCATGAATGTCCTAGGCGCATTAGTTAATCCGAACGACATCACTAACCATTCAAACAATCTATATTTCATATTGAATGTTGTCTTCCATTTGTCATCTTCTTTGATTCGAATATTGTGATAGCCACTCTTCAAATCAATTTTTGTAAAGTAATCCACACCACTCAAATTGTCCATTAGATAATCCATTATTGGTAGTGAAAATATATACTTGATAGTGTTCTTGTTTATAGCACACGAGTCAGTACACATTCACCACTCCCCTGTTTTCTTGGGTGTCAATACTACTGGTACTATGCAAGGACTCAAACTCTCATGAATCAACCCTCGGCCAAGAAATTTATGCACTTGCCAATTCACTTCTTCACTCTTTATAGGAGTCATCCTATAAGGTTCTTTATTAGGTAAACTCGATCCAGGAATTAAATCAATTTGATGAGAAATACTTCTCATTAGAGGCAATCCCTTTGGCATATCATTAACAATAATCTCCTTAAATTCATCCAACAACAAATTTATTTTTGTAGGTACACCATTTGGCTCCTCTACACTTTTCACTTCTTTCAAAATCATTGCTAAACAAAATGTTGATTTTCTTTCTTCCAGTAAAATTCTTTAGCAGAACATAGCATGATTCTATTTGTACTTCTGTTTATATCAACACAATTTCTTGTTGTTGTGATGGTATCCTCCAGCATTGGTGTTAATTTATATTTTTTCCCATATTTATTGAACTCATATGTGTTTTCCTTACCATCATGATGAACTTTTCGATCAAACAACCATGTTCTTCCCAACAATATGTGACATGTATCCATATCAATCACGTCGCATAAAACCTTCTCCTGAAAACTCCCTATCTGGAAACTCAATAAACATTGTTCAATCATAGTCACCTGCTGTCCTTTTTTCAACTAAGAAACATGGTAAGGGTTTGGATTGTTCAACCTCATCAAATTCATCTTGTCAATGACTTCAGTGGATTCCAAATTTTTTGTACTTCCTCCATCTATAATAAGGTTACAACATTTTTTTTGAACCTTACATTTTGTTTTAAAAACTTTCTTTCGTTGTTCTGGTTCCTTTGCCTCTTTTTGTTCATATTTAAGAAACACCCTCGAGAACAACAAATTATCACCTTGTTCTTGCTGAAGAACAGTCACATTTTCTCCAACTATTGAAGCTTCATCAGCTTGCGTGACTTGTGTTCGTGCTTCACCTCTTCTCCCTGGAGTTTTCCTTTCTGGACATTCAGACTTCTTGTGTCCCTCTACACAATAGTGATAACAAGTAATTACATATATGCCCTTTCTTCTTCTGAAACATTAGCCTCTACCAGCTCCATTTCCTCCTCTACCACCTTGACCATTGGAAGATTCTTCCTCCATTTTGCTACCTTTAACAGTCCCCATATTACCTCGTCCTTTAGAACCTCTTCCTCTACCTCTAGGCTCAGTTTTCCTCTCTACCATTTTTTTCACCTTCATGGAAAATTGATAAGATTCATCAACAATGAGAAAATAGTGTGTGCTCATTTCATCTTGAATCAAATACATCAACCCATTTGCATTCCTTGCAACTCATTGGAATTTTGGTTCTTTGAGTCATGCTATGAGTGACATCCTAAAGAACTCTTCAGTGTATTCATAAACATATGTCTCCCTTTGTCTGAGGCTTTGGAGTTGTCGGAGCAATTTTTTTGGTAATCAATAGGAATACATTTCTCTTGAATCTTGGTAACCATGTTATTCCAAGTTATGATTTTCTCCAACTGATTATTCACTCTATCCTTCTGCAACATATCCTACCATAGTGTTGCATGGACTTTAAGTTTCGTAACAACAAATCTTACCCGATTTGGATCTTGAACATTTTCACACTCGAAATATCTTTCGATTTCTCCAATCTAGTCAATGAGAACATCAACTCTCATAATACGATCATCACAGGAGACCTAAACCTTTGAAATACCCCTGTTACTCAAATACAAAATCAACCTAACTGTTGGGTCTCTTTCATCACCAGCCTTTTCATCTTCGATTTCTTCTTCTGGCTCTGAACATACATCGTCATCTTCATTCCTATGATTCTCCAATTCCTTTATTATTCGTCTCAAATATTCTAGGTCTCTATTTCCTGCACCTCCCCTTCCTGCTCCTCTCCTTCGTGGAAACATTCCTCCAAGTTGTAGGTGTCTCACCAAAATCCACAGACCTCACATTGGTTCTATAACCCAACTTGGCTTTCAACACTCTTACTGAGAAACCACCACAAACATGTATCTTGTACCATGTTTGACATAAGAATATTAGGTTCTAAGCCCAGATAATAACTGAGCTCTAATACCACATAATGCAGAGTTAACTGGATGCAATACACACACAATTAAATCACACACCTTGCTACATAATACACAATGGAAAAAAAAAGAAGATATAATGTTGCTAAATAATAAGGAACTTCAAATGGGAACTTAAGCACCAAAAAAACATGAAATGAAACACCACTCTTTTATTGATTCAAAGTAAATAATAGAGTTTGCATTACATCGAGCCTAGGATAAAACAAAAATTAGGAATGGTTACTTGTGGGACTAAAACCCAATACAAAAAATCACCCAGGGATTAATGGTCTGCATGTGAGGGCCAAAATGTTATTTTTCCCTTCTGAGTTCTCATCCCAACTTGAAATTCTTTGCTCCAGTCCCTTCCACGATTAAATTCTCCAACCCCTTCCTATCATGGCCCTGGCCCCTTTTAAATTCTCCCTTTTTTTCCTTTGAATCAGTTTGCCTTCTATTCGCTCAACCTGTTGGTTACCAGATTGTCCCTCTGTCTTTCGGAACGCTTCAACTTCCTTTCGGCCTCGGGTCATGATTTTTCCTTTAGAAATGATTTATTTTACCTAACGGTAGTTGCGACTCATCATGAATGCATGCCAGCATGGAAACATCAAATTTGTGCGGCCACAATGAAGAAGCATCACGACGCTTGTAAAATTTCACCATATGTGGGAGTTTCAACATGACACTTGTAAAAATTCACTATACGTGGCAGTTTCAACATGAGTTTCATCACTAGTTTCAACATGAAACTTGTAAAATTTCACCATACATGGCAGTTTCAACACGAGTTTCAACATACACAAGAGTAGTTTCATGAGTAACAACAATGTAAATTCATAGCAAATTGACTAAATAAAATGGACCACTAACACATTCCTTATTTGAATTATTTGTTTATTTGTGGAATGGAAATATTTTTGGGTGATGCGGATCGCCTGAGCCCAAGGATGCTCCTACATCACTATGTAATTGGCACAATTAATGTCTTTTACCCAAAAATGAAGACTTAATCTCTTAGATTGGACCATACGATTTTTATATTTTTTTTAATGTGCAATTATTTCTCTCAGCATGATCATTTTGATGTGGTGTATATGGAACAATACGTTACATTGAATGCCCCATGCAGTGATGCAATTTTTTGGATTAGCCACAGTCCAAAAACTAGGTGTCCTAAAAACTTTAGCCACGAGAGCCATAAGAATCTTCGATGAAGCACACCTAGATAAAGAAACATATCACCTTACCCAAAATTTTAAGAACATAGGTTATAAACACAAAGACATTAAGAATGCAATAAACAGAGCCCTAGAAAAAACCTGCGATAATCCCAACGTCCCAAAAAACTAGAACCCTAATAGAAATGCCTACCTTCCTTACATCTAAGGAGTAATCGATAGGATTGCAAGAGTCCTCAACAAAAAATAAATTAAGACCTCCTTCAAGCCACTTGAAACCATCAAACATAATATGAGATATGTCAAAGACAAACTTGACCCTCAAAAATGCAAACGAATTTACAAAATAGAGTGCTCATGTGGAAAATGCTACATCAGTGAAACTGGTCGCTCCTTCCAAATTAGGATAAAAGAGCATGGAGCTTACATTAAGAATGAACCCATCCATACCTCTGCCTTAGTAGAACACTCCCTTATAAAAAAACACCATGTTTGCCTAGAAGACACCAAAATCCTCGCCAAAGAAAATCACCTCTTTAAACGACGTATTAGAGAAGCAATTGAAATCTAAAAGCATCCTAGTAACCTAAACAAATATAGTGGAATAGAATTAAGAAAAAACCGGTTCCCTTTGATTCATAAAAATAAGAATAAAAATTGATAATCCAACCATTATAACACTATTATATATAAAAAAAAAATAGTAAATCATTTATATTAACTTAGTTTTATTAATAACCCTACCTAATTAACCCTTGATAATCACACCCTCACTTGAAAAAACACTTATTAAAATAAACAATCATTAATAAAACTATTAAACTTGAGCTTATGAACATAATTACCTTTAATAAAAACAATAAAATTAAAATTAACATAATTTAGAATAGCTTAACCTTAATAATAATGAACCTTATAGACCTAAGTAACAACTTATATAAAATTGTTGTTATAACAAACACTAACCTTCCTTCTTTAATTAACTTAAAACCTAGAACTTATGAACATAATTAATTAAAATTAAAACAATGAATTAATGAATATTATAATAGCATTAAACCTAAAAATAAAATATAAAAAATAAAAAACCCTAAATAACTTAATCAACGAATAATTTTAATAAGAATGTTTTACTTAATACCTAGACAACCCCTAGGTTTCCCTTCACCTTTAGTATTTAAATACAATCTCTTCTCATCATTTAAACCCATGCTTCATGTCTTGAAGATGGATCCTAATTTGGATCTGAAACACCAACAATCTATTGATAAGACTGTGGCTAATCTGAAGGCTCTTGAATCCTTGAGATTGAAAACTAGGAAGGGACTAAGACAATGTTGGTTGTGGAGCCTGATTATCTTCATGATTCAGAGTTCTTGTTCCATCCACGTTTGGAACCCATTACCTGAAGGGTAGTGTGGGGGGGATTCCCCCCCCCACTTCTCTCAGTAGGGTGATCCAAGGGGGGCGGGGAGAAATTTTGGATCCCCCCGGCGGGGGTTCAAGGGAAACACCCCCAAAGTGAAATTTTGGGGAAAATTGCCTTGTAAAATATTGTAATTTCATGGTCAATATCAAATGCTCATTATAAGGTCGCAGATCTGATGGTAGAAGTTATGTTAGGGATTTTTTCCCTAGAATGAAACCCCATTTTATGTATGAGGTAATTGTATTGTTGTTATGTGTGTGAGTGAGTGAATATTGTATTCTAAGAGGAGACTGTGAGAGAAAGAAGAGGAAGTTACAACGGGTATGTTATAGGTTGTATCCCTTCATTTGTTGGATATTAATAAATGAAGGACCTGGAAATTTCTCTAGTGGACGTAGCCCACACTAGGTGAACCACATATATATGTGTCTCTATGGTATTGTCTATCTTTTGTGTTTTGTTTCTACATTTATTCTATTTTATTGCTTTGTGATCTTGTTTTTCTAACAGAAAATGAATCTACAACTTACCTAGATGTTTCATGTACTTGTTTTTATACAAAATAACCATGTTTCCTTTCTCAAATGATTTCCTCTTTATGTGGTGGTCATGCTAATATTTTTGTCAAACCTATTCCACATCCTGATATAATGCTAATAGAAACCTATCTTCCGCAAATACCATTAGGTCTATTATTTTATCTTGGAATGATACTTCTTTTGTCATGTGAATCACCTGTGTAATGAGCATACTAAGAAAAAACAATTCAATTGGTACCACCACCTATTTTTCATAAATCAACTCATAGGGTGTGTGCTTGGTCAACTTCTTAATAGTCCATCAACATTTTGATTGTACAATTGGGATCCACTCATCCTAGTCTTATTTATTAGCAGAGCATATCCTATTTGGGTCATGATCCAAAATCTTGTTAACAACTTCCATTTTTACATTGTCTTATAAATGGTGTGGACTACATGTATGATGTTGGATCATGAATTATATGGTGAGGGTTGTAATCATCTCATTAATGATGTATATTACCTAGTCACTCATTAAGCTCTTTGGGAAACCAAATATAGTGATGATGTTTTCAAAGACAAATCTTGTTGTGATATTTGATGAATGGTGAGTGGTTGAGGTGGCCTTTTCCCAACTCGTGAGGTAGTCAGTGGCGGTGATAATATAGTGGGATATAAAGTGTCGTGTTAGTGAATTGATTGGACTAGAGAATTCTATTGTCCAGTTTTTGAAGGGTTGTAGTGTAAGAACTAGATTAAGGGGAATTTCATCCTAATGAGAAGGTATATCAATTCATCAACAAACATAATAACTCTTGGTATAGTCTTTGGCATATTTTTAAATTAGTGGACCACCACAACCATGATTGTAGCACCTTTATTGTAGTCAATTTTCCTCATACACAGACTCCTACAACTCCTTTATGGCACTCCCATAATAGATATGGATATTCATGATCCAAAACACAATTATGGATGATACCAACACATTATATCTTCTATAACTATCCTACTATCAACTAATAATTGACTACCTTTTCCACAAGGTGTGTTTTCTTAGAAAGAGAGTAATCAAATGGTGTCATCCTTGTAGTCAATATTGTTGGATATATTACACACTCACCTAGGTAATTATTTTCCTAAGGTTGATAGTCCAATATTGATAATCAAGGATGATTTTAAGGATGAAAGTTAATTTTAAAATGTAGAAACCTTGGCGAATCTTACTAATCCTTCATATGTCAACTATAAATGTTTGGCGATATTTTTGTAAAAATATTCAAATTTCTAAGTATTTTATATAGTTTTTATAAAATTTTGGTGATTTTTAAGTTAAAATAATTTTGTCCTATAAAATTTGGGTGAATCATTTTTAAAATAGTGAATCTCGTTTTTGGAAAAACTATGGAAAATTAGTCCATGAGCGAAATTTAGCCCCTAAAATCATCCATGTTGATAATGCTTCCTTATATGAGAATATTCTCTCTAGAGAATATTCCACTACAACATAGGGCATTCCTCTTCAATTCAGAGTCAGTTACACTTAGTTACACTCAGTTAGACTAGTAGAAGTCACTCATGAATGGAAAACTCTATTTTATCACCATTAGTTGCATGTGTTTCTCTCACTTCCACATGTGTGACTCAGTTAATTGACGATTGCATGGATCGGTTAACCAGGACTAGGTGGAAGATTACTTCGGTTTCTGTCAGTGAGTGTATATATCTCTCTATATCACTACTATGGTGATTTAACTTAGCCATGTAGAGTATATCATGTGTATTTTACCATTTTACTCATACCGTGAATACAATTTTATTGATTCTTTTCTTTCATTTCTTCTCTCCTTCTCTCAATTTGTAAGTTCTGTACAAATTGTTGTTAGCTATATTCTTTGTGCATGTTTCACCACAATTCTACATGGTATCATACCGCACACATTGCTAGGAGCAAGGTGCACATGTATCTTATTTTCAAGTCCAGAGCAGTAAAAACGATGGATTACTCACCGAAAATACTTCTCATGCCTCATAACTACTTTGAGTGGAAGCTAAAAATTATGCATCAACTCATATGCAGAGGCTTGTACCAGATTACCATGGCTATAGAGGTTGATCCAACCTATGTTATCGAGAAGAATAGGTATATCAACCACATGGATGAGACTTATGGAATCATTTGTGTGTCTATGTCCCCTGAGCTTCTATTTCACATTGAAGCTTTTACCACACCAAATGATATTTGGACAAATTTTGACGATATCTTTGGAAAACAAGATGAAATGAGAGGCCATATGCTTAAGGTCGAGCTAAATTCCTTAGATCTGAGAAATTTTGACAACATCCAGGACTTATTTACAAAGTTCAATTCCATCCTCCTTCATCTAAAGGGACGTGGAATAGAAAAATCCACTCAAAACAATCAATTAATCCTTTCTATATTAGCAAAACTTGGTCTGTATTATGTTATTTTCATCTCATCACTTCATACAAACAAAATGACTTTAGGCACCTCCTGGAAAATGTAGACATTGGATCAATTTATTGAATTCCTCATGCATGAGCAAGATAATATCATCAAAATGGGGATAATAAAGGGACTCAATGTGCATGCACTTGTTGTACATGAAAGAAGCATCACTTCCAATTCAAATTCCAAGCAAAAAGGCAAGGGAAAGGTGCATGCAAAGCCAAAGAAGGAAGGGTGCTCCAAACCCTTCGATAATTCCTCAATGTCCAAAGGTGGAAAAGGAAAGAAAGGGAAGACCAAATGTGGTTACTAAAACCACAATTATCATCCCAAATTTGCATCCATGAAGAAGAAGATTGATCAGATGGTGTAGAGTCTTTAGAAGAACAACCTCGGGGATCACATTCTTGAAGCTTCCAAAAAGAAGTTGAGATCAAGCCAAATGAGGTGACTCTCATGCATTGATTTCCATTAAATCTTCTCTTGATGCATGGATCTTAGATTCATGTGCATCCCACCATATGGCAGCAACAGAGAATGGTCACAATTGTTGTTGGTGAGGTAAACCACCAATCTTGTTTGTATGATTTCAGTAAATTCATTGCTAAATATTATTTACTATTGATGCATGCATATGATACTAGTATATTATGGCATAAGAGATTCGACCATATAAACTTCAAATACATACAACAATTATGCAAACAAGAAATGGTCATTGGCTTGCCCAAAATACATTTTTCCAGAGTTTGTCAAGGATGTGTTCTTGGAAAACATCCTCAAGAGAAGTTTGAGAAAGGGAAGGCCTTGAGGGACTCCTCTCCTTTGGAGATCATCTGCAGTGATTTGATGGGACCCTTTCCTCATATGTCCATCAACAAATCAAGGTACATGCTTATATTTATTGATGATTTCTCATGATACATTTGGGTGTATTTTCTCAAGCAGAATTCTGAGGTTTTTGAGCATCTCAAATACTTCAAAGCACATGTAGAGACTCAGCCCAAGAGAAAGATCAAAATCCTCCACACAAAAAATGGGGGGGGAATATGTGAACTGATATTTCCAGCATATTTTTTTAGAGGTAGGTATACAATTGTAGCACATAGTACCTTACACTCAGCAACAGAATGGAGTCGTCGAGAGGAACAACATATCCATCAAGTAGATGGACACTTGCATATTGCATGCAAGATATATACCTCCCAAGCTTTGGGCGGATGAACTTAAATATGCCAACCACATTTAGAAAACATATCCTCATATATATTTCAAGGACTAGACTCCCTTTCATGCATGGAGTGGTAACAAACCGAAATTCACCCACTTCTGAATATTTGTATCATGTGCATGGGCCCATGTACCTTATGAAAAGAGGAAAGCATTATATCCACATAGTACCACATTCATATTCAATGGATATACAAATGGTATGAAGGGTTATAGGTTGCTTTATCCCTCTACTAATAGGATCAACATAGCATGAAGTGTTTAGTTTGAGGAAACTCCCTTGCATGAACTGTCAAATCCACATGCAGATACTTTTGTACCACTACCTGCACCAAAAATCAGTGATGAAAAGTCCACTCACTCAGATAATGGTTCATATATAAGCTTCGAATATGATTTGGAATATGATGAACATGTCGATGATGAGCATGAAGACGTTGAGCCACCATAGATGCTCAAGTGGGCATAGACCACCCTACAGGATGCAGGAGATATTTTGTGGGATCCAATGGCTCAGAGGAGGATGAGGTCATAGTTTGAGTATCCTCCTCATGCAATCATAGATTTCAAACCAATGATTTCCATGCATTGATGTATGGTTCTAGATTCAAACCCGAAGACCTATGTAGAGGTTGCAGGGAATTCCTTCTGGAAATCCTCCATGCAAGAGGAGTATAACTCTCTCCTCAAGAACCAAACTTGGGATCTAGTTCTGCTTACTTCAGATAGGAAGTTTGTCATATGCAGATGGGTCTACAGGACCAAGAAGGAAACATAAATATAGGTGAGTAGGTATAATGCAAGACTCATTACCAAAGGCTTTCAGTCAATCCACATGATAGACTTTAATGAGACCTTTAATCTTGTAGCAAAGATGGACTCCATCAAATTGGATCTTTCCATTAGAGCATCCACAGGGTGGGAAGTTCACCAGATGGACATGAAGAATTCTTTGCATCACATAGATCTCTCAGAGGATATTTGCATGGATCATTCACAGGGCTTCATTTAGAAATCATCCTTAGTATGTTGATTAAAGAAATCCCTCTATGGCCTCAAGCAGGCACCTAGAGCATGGTATGCGAAGATGGATTCCTACTTTATTTCTCATCATTTTTTCAAATGCAAATCATATTTGAACATATACATGTTGATGACCTTAGACTCCTTCTTGATCCTAGTTCTCTATGTTTATGACCTCCTGATCACAGGAAGTTTGGCCTCAACCATTCCTGGGATCAAATACATTATGCACAATAGGTTCTATATAACGGACATGGGTTCACTTCACTATTTCCCTAGTCTTGAGGTCATACAGGATGATTCAGGCATCAAGATATCTCAGACTAAGTATGGCATGGATCTCTTAGTTAGATTCCACATGATCGACTTCAAGTTATCAACCACACCCTTTATGTATGGTGTACATCTTTAGGATGGTGGGGATACATTAGGGGTGGACAACACCTTGTATCGACAGCTTGTGGGGAGCCTTCTATATCTTACAGTTGGATATCTCATATGTAGTAGGGGCAGTTTCTAGGTAAATGCAAAAGCTACATCTTCTACATTGGAAGGATTCCAAGTGTATCCTTATATATGTTCAGGGCACCACATGTTATGGGATCCACTATGCACTAGGTTGTGCATTGGATCTCATGGCAATCACCAATTTTGATTGAGCTAGAAATATCACAAATTGCAAGTCCACATATGGGTACGTGCTTATTTTAGGTTCCATTCCCATCTGTTTTTCGAGAAAAAAGAAATCAACTATTTCCCTATCATCAATAGAGGTCGAGTACATAGGAGCGACCAATGTCACTATTCGGGAACTTTGGGTTCATAACTTCCTCACTGAGCTTGGCATCTAGTTTCATCATCTGACTTTCATTTGGTGTGACAATCATAGTACTCACAATTTTTGTAGAGACCCAGTGCAATGACAATGGACAAAACACATTGAGATCCATATACATTACATCAGAGAGTGTGTACATGAAAGGATCATCGATTTACAGTATTGTCCATCCGTCGAACAAAGTGTAGACATATTCACCAAGACATTTACTGAGCAGAAGTTCCACTTCCTATGCGATCGTCTTGGAGTGAAGGACACATTTGCTTAGCAATTGTCTTTCCTTCTTCATTTTTTATGCATTGTACTTTGTGGGGGGGGGTTCCCATGAGGTTTTCCCTCTTTCCTCCATTTTTTAATTGTTTCATTCTTAGATACATTTTACAATAGTTACCTAACATGGCCTTGGTTGTCGAGACCCATTCATCATGTACACCCTAGTAGTGTTCAGGGGGGGTTTTGGAGATATTACACACTCAACTAGGTAATTATTTTCCTAAGGTTGATAGTCCAATATTGAGAACGCTTCCTTAGATGAGAATATTCTCTCTAAAGAATATTCCACTACAAAATAGGTCATTCATCTTTCGTTCAGAGTCGATTACACTTATTTACACTTAGTTAAACTAGTTGAAGTCACTCATGCATGGAAACCTTTGTTTTATCACCAACACTTACATGTGTTTCTCTCACTTCCACATGTGTGACCCAGTTAATTGATGAGTTCATGGATCAGTTAACTAGGACTAGGTGGCAGATTACTTTAGTTTATATTAGTGAGTGTCTAGATACCTCTAGATCACTACTATGGAGACTTCACTTATCTATGTAGAGTATATCATGTGCATTATACCATTTTACTCATACAGTGAATACAATTATATTGATTCTTTTCTCTCATTTCTTCTCTCCTTCTCTCAATTTGCAAGCTTTGTATGCATTGTTGTTAGCTAGATTATCTATGTAGGTTTCACCACAATTCTACAAATATTATGGAATTGTCCATATTTAGTTGTGAAAAAGTCAGCATCTAGGAGTTGGTCATCTATTGGACCTCTTGGGTTCTCCTATTTCAAGTTGTGAGAGGTGATGTATCCCTTCCTTGTGTTGTCTTGAATTGATAATAACCTCAATAAAATTCCTAGAGAAATAACTATTTCTATATACACCATTTCCATTGTTGCATTTGGTGTGCCTCACTTGATGTCCCCATTGGGTTAGGCCTACAATTAGGCCGACATTTTACCTCGATCACACGATGTTTCACAATATTTCATTGTCGAAAAAAATAAATCTAGATACACCCCTCCAACATGGGATTATTGACTAAGTCTTTCAAGGTGGAAAGGTATATAAAGAATTTAAACTACTTGCATAACAGGTAGTTTCTAAACTTCTTGCATAACAGGTAGTTTCTAAACTTCTAGAGTGCATATACAATAGCTAGGCATTCCCTTTCTATAGCGGTATAGTTGTGCTTCGCCTAATACAACTTCTTGCTATCAAAGTAGACTAGATGGTTTTAACTCCCTTCTTCAGGTTGTGCCAAGATTTCCCTATTTAAATACTTGAACCATCAAAATGTACGTGAAAATCAACCATCTAGTTAGGGAAAACCAAGATAGGTGGCATCACCAACCTCAGATTTAGTATGTTAAATTTTTCTTCACACTTTCTGTCCAAATAAATTCTTATGTCTTCTTCAATAATCGCACCATAGGCACTATAATAGTGTCATATACTTTGATGACCTAATGATAATATCCAATGTGTCCAAGTGTCAATTCTAATTTATGAACATTATTTGGTGTTAGTAAGTTAAAAATGACAACAAATTTAGCGAGATTAACTAGTACATCGTCATGACAAACAACATTCCCCAATACAATTCCAAAGGGAAGTGGAAGGAGGATTTGGGGAGAAGAGGAAGGAGGATTTGGGGAGAAAAGGAAGGAGTACTTTTGGGAAAAGAGGAAGAATAAGGAGGGGAAGAAGAGGAGGAGGAAGAAGGAGAGGAATAAGAAAAGGAAGATGTGGAGAAGAAGAAAAAAAGGAGGAAGGAGGAGTTGAAAAATAAGAGGAGGAGGAGGACAAGGAGGAAGAGGAAGAAGAATGGAGGGGGAGGATGAGATTAAGTGGAAGAGGAAGGGGTAGAAAGAGGAAGAAAGAGAATAAAATGAGGATGAATAAGGAGTGGAAAAATAAGAGGAGGATAACAATAAGAAGAGAAAGAATAAGGAAGGAGGAGGAGAGAGAGTGGAAGAGGAATCAGGATTTGGAGAAAAAAAGAAAGTGTAATAAGTAGAATAAAATTAAGAGGAGGGAGAGAATCCCAATCCCTTAAACTCTACGTTATTTTCATCTTCTATTTAATTTATTCTAATTCTTCTGTGGTAAAACTCTACCCATGGAAAAAAATGTCCCTTAATTCACAAAACTTGTCTCCAAAGCCATAGATATGCAATAATTCTCCTAAAATAAAAAACCTTTCCCTCAAATAACATTCCCCCAATTAATGTCATACCTAAAAATAAAAAATCTCACTAAACATAGTAAATTGTACAAAATTGAAGGAAATATTTGGGGAAACAAAAAACATGTGGGAGATTCTTACCTTTGATCCAATGGGGGACATAATAAACCTTTGCTAGACAACTATGCTCTCCACAATCTTCAAGTAGAAATACTCCACAATATATAGACAAGGAAATATTGAAATGACATGAAAATATTGACTTGAAAATTACTCAAATCGAAAACAAAAGGACAAAATGATTCAAAACTTAATCATGTGTCATTTGTTTCTTGTGTTTTTTGCATCACAAAAAACAATTGCATAATTTTTTTTCTATATGACATCAAAATTAACACTTGCACCATTTTCATCAAATTCCACCTACAATGATGAAAAATATCCCTATTGTAGTAGTGTTTTCTTTGTAGTGATTGGTATCCCTTCTAATATTGGAAACTGAATTTGTAGCTTTGATACGTCTTCAACTTTATGCATAACGGAATTTCCTAACTAAGGATCCTTAAGATACAAAGGGGAATATGATATGTTTTGGATTTCCTCTTTGAAACATCAAGGATTCAAATATTTACTCTTATTGGTCTTCCAATAGGGGGAGATTTGTGAAGCTTTTAAACAAGAGGTCATTCCTATATTTCTATAAACCCCTCCATGGAGACAAAGCACCAAGAATTAGATCAAGTGAACTTTTGAGTCTTGTAATCATTTGAAGTACACCTATTTTCCAGTTGCTTACCTGTAAAGATAAATCACAATTTCTTGGGATATCTCAACCTCCAGGGTGATGGTGTTCCCATAAAAGGATTCATAAGATCTACATGCCCCCTCTCAAGCAAAAACCAAAAATTTGTTGCAAACATTTGTCAAACAATTAATGGGCATCCTCTAAATTCATGGAGTACTCATTTTATCAAATAGTTGGTATGTATCTTCTAACCTTTGACACATTGCTAATGTTTCTCAAATGGTGGGTTGAACAATATCCGTGGGATCTAAAGTTTAATACATGATAGAAGCATCTTTTCCAAATACGTGTTTCCCTATCATCATCCTATTCTCTACATTTTGGATTTCCCTTACATTACTTTGCTCCACAAAATTCTCATGAATGTTGTTTTCCATTATTTCCAAAACCTTGCTTTCACTATCAATTTTTTCACTGATATTAGACCCTAATGCCTCAAACTACTCTAGAATTTGAATTCTCAATTTCTGATTTGCAGAAAGGAGACGAGTAATAATGGTTTTGATTTCTGGAGAATTGTCTACATTTCTATTCTAAGGCTTTTGCGACCATTGTTTTGATCAGAAAGTTCTTTCGAAATTATCACATAGGGTTTTTTGAATATCAAAAAAACCTATGCGATAAATCTGAAAGAACTTTCTAATCAATTGTCTACATGGTTACAATTGTTATTTTTTAGATATTTTATATGATAATTAAATAAAATCCCTACCTTCCTAGGTGAAGGTAATGGTTTTAACTTGAAACACATAGAGGTTTTTCCATATTAAGTCTTTGAATGATTTGGATATTTATTCACCTATACCCATACTCGCCATTTTTCAAGGTAGTTTCCCTTTGATGCCTAAAGTATGTACTTTAAAAATTGCATCCTTGTTGTTATTATGTAAAATAAATTTCCTTATTGTGGGTGTTTTTCTAGTTGTCATAAATAATGGTATGTAATGAATATTGCTTCCCAAAAATCCAACAAATCACTTTCACAAAATTGACACAATGAATCACAACGTATATGGTGGTAGCACGCTAAATCTACTTCAGTGTTAGAGGCTTCAAGGTGAGTTTCCTTCAAGGATTACAACACTATGGGAGTATGATGATCTTGATCTTTGTTCAAATATTCTTACGAGGAACATGCCTAAGGAGCTTTTCCAATGACTTCTTTCTATGGTAACCCTTGATCTCTCACATAATATTTTTTGAGACCTACAATTGTCGAGTTTCAAAACCACACGTATCTCAACATATTACACCCAGATGGTAATTAAATAGCATGGGAATTCCTTGAAAATTGGCATGTTCTAATATCTCAAGGAATTTAGTGTAGTGGACAACATGATTTTATGGGATGATACCTTCATATTTTTCTAATTTGAGTGCCTCTAATTTCCATTATAAATTGGTACTATGTGGGAATTCCATTACATGCAATTGATGACATAATCCAATTGTTGTCGTGATTTTTGTCCTCTATGACATTGTGTTAATTGTTTGGATTTTACTTGGTTTTTGGTGGATGATTTCTAAAGTAAAAGGCATAAGATGTATTAAATTTACATTGCCAACATCTATAGATCCAATTGATTGGAAAAAATATGTATGAGTTCGGAGATTTATTAATATTTTATCATACGATAATCTCATCTGTTGTTCCAAAGTATGTACTTAAGGCTATAAAGTATAGAGTCTAGGCATCCCAAAGTGAGTGAGTGATTTAAAGGGAAAGAACAAACTTCAGGGAAGGAAGCTATGGTTGATTTCTGAGTTGTCTTTGTCTAGCCTCCAAATGTTCTTGGATGCTAATATCCCGTTCAATGGCTTCCCATGAACATTCGAGCTCTGTCCAGCTGCTGACAGTATTAAGTGTAGTATCAAAAATATTCAAGGCGATGCTGGTTTGATCCGATAGGCCGGGTTAAACGTAGGGTTGTCTTACAATGGGAACAGTCATGGAGAAACATATTTTTAAAGGGGGTTAATGTTTTAAAATGCTATTTCAATTTTAGATTATACAAGAAAGATTTCTCAGATCCGAACTAATAGTATAACAAATTCAAAGGCCTTTTCCCATAACTGAGTTAACTTTGAAAAAAACATGCACGGAACGTAAGAAAACATTAAGTTGTCAACAATGCAAGGCTCAAAGCTAGGGAGAATCTCACCCTGTGACAGAAGAAGAAAATAGACAAGAAAACATTTTGACAAAGCATAAAATATAGAGATCTAAGTAATTCACAGGTCTTGTACCTGCTGATAGCCAATACAGAGGAAAAACTGCAAATGATTAGAAGACTAGACAATTGATCACCATAGTATAAAGTTGCACTAAATTGCAACTAAGAGTTCATCAAAGATATATATGAGAAATGAAAATGAACATGAGATAACAGAGAACACATAACTCAGTCTTCACAGAATTTGGAATCTTTGGATTGCTTCTTCATTAATTTTGGCACAAGAAATCATCTATTACATTTGGCCCCAAAATAAAAATCCCCTTGTTCCATTTTCAAAATGTATATTTAAACAAACTTCTAAAAATTTCGAATTCCAATCGTTCTAGAAACTTGTCAGTTACAAATGAAAAATTGAAGCATTTCATTTCCTCGTCTTTTGTCTTCCTTCATAAGGGCAGAGTGCCCTCCTTTCTTTGCTCCTCTGGCTCCAGAAATAGAACAGAGTGACAGTTGTCATCATTTAACACCAGAAGCCTACCCTTTCACCTGCTCAATGTAATTGAGGCACCTTTCGATCAATTGGGCTATCAACCCGGAAGGCTCTGCTTGGTTGTTTGCCTCAAAGGTGTAACAATTCTTTGCCAACTGTGGAAATATTTTTCCCACTTGTCGGTCTTCCGTAATGATAGACCATAATTGTAAACTTGGCTTTACTAGCCATCTGTCCACTTGGACCATCTCAACCTAACTTATCTGGGATATTTCAGCTTGCTCCTTTTCCAAATTTTCCTTGATATCTATCAGGTGTTTAGCTATATTGATTTTTCCAAGCGTCCCAGCACTGCCTTCCTTATCAAGGTCTAACAAACTTTTATTTATCAAGGAGAATGTTTCTTCACAAGAATTCCTCACCCCTTTAGCTCTTCCCCTTCTCTCTGATATATTCTGCTCCCACACCTTCAGTAAAATATCCCCTCTGGTTTGTTCTGCGATGGATAATTTGGAGCTACTGACCATATCTACTTTCGTTGTGGCTATAACGACCTCTTGGAAAGCAACCCGAGCCGCCCCAGCTTATCTTTCTCTCAAAGAGATATCTTATAGCACTTGATCTATCATCTGAAATTGATTCTGAATGGTTCCCACTTCAGCAAGCAAGTCCTATTGAGCTGCTAATTGTAGAAATTTCGATACAAATTAATGTATTCTTGCGATTCTCCTGATCTAACAAGTTTTTCTATTGTTAAATACAGAATCGCTTCTACTATTACTTTTGTGGAAGTAATTTAAACCACGATCTCAACCACAATGCACAAAGTGAAATATCAATAACACATAACACAATAAGTTTTACCGGGAAAGCGTAAATCTAAAAACCCCACTA
>SNQJ01S0010505.1:25556-44089 GCA_010110895.2 Picea sitchensis
TTTCCATGAAATACATTGTTGATAAAGGGGTAAATGTAGTACCTTATTGCATTTTAAAATGAGAATCTAAGATGGTCTTGACGATTTGATAGGTAATGGTATCTCGTCGAACTTAGAATTTAAACGGAGCCTCGGGTCTGTACTTAATATCAGTGAGTCTTAGATAAACGCCCTGTCGTCTTAATGATTGGATGCTTATTTAATTATTGCTGCGCATGGATGTATGATTTTCTTGGTGGGGTCGGTAACCCTTGTCCCTTGAGGTCGGATTTAGTGCCTGGTCATAATAACGGTTGTTGTGGTCTGAGTACTTGTCTCGTGTTTTCCTTAGTAGACGAGGGTTCTCTTTTGTCTATTGATGCCCTGAGTTGTAATAATTGTAGGTTGGACTGCTTGTGTCGGGCGGGAATTAGTCACCTTCAGTAGCCCTAGAATTTATGTCTGTACGCTTCCCTGCGTCAAGAATCTAGTGCCATATCAAGAGTCTCGGGCTGTTTAAAGGCACAGTTCCACTACTACGAATCTACTGTTGGATTCTTTCCTTCTGTGACAGTACTGTACCTAACCCCTGGTGTCTATTTTTGCTTACTGCTGCTAGTTGCACGCCTTGTGTCCAGGGGCATTATTTCCTTGTTGTCACTGTTATGTTGTGTCGTCTTGATTATGTACGTCTTACTTGCGTCCTGTTGGTTCGAGGGGTGATGTAGGATCGAGGGGGTTGTTTCTTCTACACGCGCGCACACACGGTTAAAACAAAAAAAAATTGCACCTGATGTAAGAGTAGTTGTCCTTAACATAGGAGGGTTGTTACAAAATGATTGACATGGCCATTTCCAACTTCTCATGTTTAATCCTTAAAAGTTATTATTGCATCTTCCCAAAAATTTATTTTTGCATGTTGCACCAAGTTTAAAGTTTGCACATTTCTTGGAAAAATATGCTTTCCACATGTCACATGTCACAAGACTTTCAAAGTTGCATATATCATGTCACAAGATTTTGGAAGTTGCATATTTCATATTCAAGTTCTATCTGTTGCCTATACTCCATAGCCCAATCACAAGACACAAAGTCTTGCTTTCATTCTCACATCTTGAATCAAGGAGTATTAAATCAATATATACCAAGTCTTATAAGAGAATCTGAAATTATCATTTAGTGTATAAAAAAATTACATTCACAGATATATACAAGCCATAGAAATAGCCCTGTGTATATTATCAGATGAAAAAGTACCCATAATTGCAATGTATTATATGCATCATTACATGTTCAACTATATAAGGTACATCTAACTATCTTATAAAATTATTACATGACATCATGAATTTCTTTTAGTCTTATTTTGTGCTTTCCAGGTCATAAGTAATTCATCCATCTCCATGTCTTCGTTTATTGGGTGCTCTTCAGCAGCTGATGGTGTTTCAGTCCTTTCACGCCAAGTACGTCTGGTCTCATACCCACAATGTGGATGCTGCTATGAGGGGCCATCACCTAAAAAAATAAAAATTATTTAATTTATATGGAAAATTTTTAAATATCATTGAAGTAGTTCATTAATATTAAAAACGAACTCTACAATGTAATTATTTCCCTGGTCCTCTAGTTGGCACCATTGGAATGGTCGCCAACCTGTTCACCTGATCTTTAGGTCGAGGAGGATCAACTATGACATTTTCTACCATTGAAACATCAAAATTTATAAGTACAAAATTATTAAGTATATGATTAATATATAGACATTTTATCGTTGTGGGCCTCAGTCACAAGAACATCTTAGAGTTGCACCTCACTGGGATGGGGTTGCTGGGGAGCACCATGATCTTCTAACTGCGTTGCACTATCAACGCTTTGTTGTCTAGTACTAATGATTTCATTGATAGTGTTTCTCCCCTGATTAAAAAAAAGTAAGACATTAAATTATGGACGATATCAAACATTTACTTATTTTATAAGTAACGAAAGGTTAATGTGGAATGATTTTTATTTACCTTATCCCTCAAATTGGATCTTGGGTTCTACCCCATGCTTTTCCTACGATCAACCATGACTTTATAACCGTACTTGTAACCAAGTTAGAGGTATTCCTCCATGGTTTCATTTCCGAAGTCCTCGCCCTGCATTGCATAAGGGTATGGTTTTTTAATGTTTTTGGCTACAATTACCTTAAAGTTGTAAGGTGATACAAATAATATTCTTAAGATGTTTTGGTACTTACGATTCATGACTATAACCTCGAGTAGCTGCCCTGGCCTAGCTTGTGTTGGCCATGTTTGGAAATCCTTGATTTGGTTTCCTTCGAAGTGTCAGGTAACCTATCATCAAAATTTTCAAGTATGTTATATATAACCACACTTTTATTTAAATCTAAAGAAAAATAAAGTTAGTATTGAATTCAAAAAATTGTAATTTACCTTGGTGTACTAGTTATTTGTTCTCTTGGGTTTTTCAAAATATTCTCTTTTCCATAATCAATGATTTCCTTCTACTCCCTCTCTGGAATTGAGGGAGGACGCTCATACCTAGGATTTCCTACCAAGCTTCATCTATACACATCCTGTGTATATTTTAAATATTCACCCGCTGCAGATGTGACTATTTTTTTATCAAACTTGTCTACTCCAAAGAGGCCTTCAAGATAATCCATAATTTCCTTTTTGAGGTTGGAATTCTGGAAATTCAACCTCATGCGTAAGGTTTCCTCAAAAATCGACAAGGTCTTTCTCTCTAGGTGCCTATAAAAAAGGCCATTTCCTACACAAAAAAAGACATGATCATTAATTTAAAATTAATAATCTAGATGATTTATGTATGAGGACAACATTAAACAATTAAAATATGAATTAAAACTACCTAGGAGTCTTGATTGTTTTAATGGAAGTCCATTATCGTCGACCAAAAATGTGCACGGAAGGGTCCCCATGCTTGGCATACGTCTAGCTCCACGAAATGAAACCATCTCAAACACATCACTATGATCCTCATCTCTACCACCATCTCTAGACTCTAATCAAGGTGTGGAAGATGGAGAAGTAAATAATGCTCTAGCAACTGTATGACCGCCCGCATCAGGACTCTGTAGCACCACTACTACCAACACCAAGATGAACAGGCTCCAAAAATTCCTTTATAAAAAAGAAAATGTTTTTTCGTGAGATAATGTAAAAGTTAAAGAACAAAGTATCATAATTGAACATATGAGTACATTAAAAAAAACACTTTAAATTATGATTATTACCTTATATGTGTTAAGTTGTAACATAAGGAGCTTGATCTTTTCTTCGATGTCAGGCGTTTGTTCTGGACGATCTAACAAGCTAGCAAGTTCTTGGTTATCTTTAATTATCTTTTTTATTATTAAGACCATCGGATCAACACATGAATAAAACCCCTCCTCATCGGCAGAATCATGATCCACATGGCCTATGGACTACATATAATTTCAACAAAAACAATGTTATTTCAATAAAATTATACAAGCAAATAGTAAAAACAACGTAAAATGAAAGTGGAAATTGATAATCATTTATATGTTCTACGATTGGCCCTTTTCCCACATTATAATATAATTAGAATCCCCAAATATTTAAAAAAATGTTAATGATAACAAAAAAACAATGTTAAAGATAATATTTACAACAATGCTAAGGATAATAAAAAAATATAATGCAATAAGTAGAGGTTTCTTAAAGAGGTATTGCATAAGAACCTGCACACTATTAGTCAATGTTTCTATTCGATTCAAATGGTAATCCACTAATAACTCTTCCCCGGGAGCTATCTTTTTTATTGCACACAGGACTACCCGATTCTCTTCACGTCCCTCATATATGCAATTTGGTTGTTTGTTTGTTGTCCTGGGTCGGGTGATGTTTATAAACCCCATGATATTTCCGAAATATTTAGGCCTTCCATCAATATAGATAGTCACTCCCTTATTTTTATCCTTGTTTATTAGTTGTATATAATTTTTGGTGAGTGCATATCTTTTCATACTTGGCATGTAACAGACCAACCGCATCCAATCGTTATAATTGTAACATGGTCCGACATAGTCCATCAATTCAGTTACTGTATTGTATTTTACAATTATTCCATCCATGGAAAATAGCCCCAAGTCATGCAGGGAGGATGGTGCAATGCGATATGTCTTATTATTGACAACAGAGTCATCATCTATAGGAGGTAGTTCCTTAGGTACCCATTGTTTCACCAGATTCTATATCTGAGTGGAACATCTATGTCTCCTATTCTCTTATCATCATAAGAGCATGATCCTCCTTCGGCAATAAAAAATTTCATGCGTCTACAAAATTTTATTCTGACTTTTTCACCTCTGGTCCTTGTTTTCTTTTCATATCTAATAGATGCAATCGCATTTCCAGACTCTATTTGTCCTAATATTTCCTCATTCGACAAAGAAATATCTGATAGGTACCTGTTTGGTTTCACCTTCAGTTGCATGTGCACGTGTTGTTAGTTAGTAGTCCATCATCATATTCAGAGTTCTAAATAAAAAATTTATATCTTTAGTTTTGGATGCACAATTAGACTAGGGTGAAATTACCAATATCAGTGGTCAACCACCTAATTTAATGTGATATGCCTCTTGATTTTGGACATATTAAGGACATATTAATGTGATAACACTAAGGACATGATAAATTTATCATATGGATCTAAGAAAAAAATAGTAGTAAGTTTGTTGTTTGTTTAATTTGTGCAAATTAAAATTATTATAAGAAATGTTCATTGAAGATGAGAGTCAATGCTTTGGAGTAAGAAATCCAACCATCAGTTGGTGTGTTTCAAATCTTGGGTGATTTAGTTGGAAATATGTCTAAGGCAAGACATGATTAGAACTATACAAATATTACTTTTGTTCGATACAAGAGTAGAACTATACAAATATTAGTTTTGTTCAAGCCAAGATTAGAACTATACGAATATTAGTTTTGTTCAATCCAAGTTGAATAATAAGTTAGTTATGGTGATAAGAATAAGATAAGAATAACATTCTCCATTGACCTTGTGTAAACCATTCCATTTGGTGTTTTTTTCACTAAGTGTAAAGAACAATGTTGGAGAATTATAAGATGTAAGTTAGGTATGAGCTATTTGTTACCTCTTTATTACCTTTTATTTTAATTGTATCCATATTTTGTATTGATCAAATCAGGAATTAACCCGAAACTGATGCCATAAGACACAAAATCAATCCTAAGGCCAACTAAAGAGAAAAAGAAACACAGGCTAATTAATCTAGGAGAAATCATACAAACAAGCCTTCTCACAAAGAAGCGCTAGTTGGTGATGCAATCCAAACTCACAAGATCGATGCGCGAAGGGGATGAGTTTTGGTGGGTGGGAAAGTTATGTTGACAACCTTCTTAACAAACTAACACCCTGGTGCAAGTTACCTCACCAAGTAGTGGGAAAACCTCCAAGGAGTCTGAGTGAGTCTAGCCAATGTTGATCCCAAGTACAACATCACCTTCCATGTGTTGTCACCTTGTGTAGGAAGTCTAAAATATTATGGCCTCTATGGTACCACCTACTATACCAAAGAAGATGGGGGATAGTCGACAGTCAACACCAAGATCAACAAATCACGTTTGATTACTCTGAGAGCCCCAATGTGACCTCGTGATTGACCCTTGTGTTAGAAGGGCTTCCCAAAGTCAGTGATATAGCAACTGGATTTCACTCCCTAACTCAAGGATTTATGTTTTTTTAGAAACTTTGGAAATTTATTCTCAAAATAATATTCTAAATCTCTACATCTAAGCTAATATGGGTTTGAAGGGCCCTAGAAAAGTTGTTAGATAAATTTTAATTAGCGCTTGATTTTGGGTTGTTGTTACTCAAAGGAGTGGTAGTGAAACTGATGGCATTTTGACTCGACTCTTTAAACCATGCAAGAGGAGAATGAAATGCAAGAAATTCAACTTTGATGAAAACTAGCTATGGGAAAGAGCAAGAGGTTTTATTCAAAGAAATAATTTCTTGATAGATTACTATGTGTGTAGTACTACAAAATGACCCAATTTTTAGAAATACCATGCAAATGTCATAGTTCACTTAGTACACCTATACACCATTGAATCAAATGACATCATTTATAACATAGTAAACTTTTATGATTATAGAAACCACCATACACATCTTGAATACTCATAAGGACTCCTTCATCCCCTCTCTTCTCTACCTCTCTACTTTGTTCCCCCACTTTAAATTTCATTTTAATCCTAAGCAATTAAGCAGAAGATCAGGGGTATGTCTGATGATGTTTACCTGGTGTTCAAGGTTTGCCACAATTTGGGCTAGCATTTTGTTATCTTTTGGTAGTTAACAATAAGCAGAGTGTGGGAAATTTTGAACCTTCTACTTCATATGTACGTTTCCAAAAATTTGGCTCTAGTAATATCAATTGAGAGAGGCTTAGAAGTTTGTTGTTTCCTTGCATGTTGGTAACATGATTAATGTTTCATCCCACAACATCAATGGTTGAAATTTTGAAGTGAGAGGTCCTCTACCAACATGGAAAATAATGATCAAATAAATCATCATCGATCCCATTTAATTCACCCTTTGTGTATTTTCATGCAAGCATTTGATTAATCTTTTCTAACCTTTTATGAGGACAATTTTGGGAGTATAATTTCCTGATTATATAATTTTGGGAGTATATTTAGTAAATTATTATTTACCTGGTGTAAGGTTTGGAAAAGACTGATTCATATGTGAATCATGGATAGTGTTTTTGTGGTGAACTATAGAAAATCTCTTTGGCCATATTGAATTTGAAAATTAGTAAGTTTCATGGTTTGTTGGCTGTAACTTTTGGTAGTAATGGTAAATCTGAAATACTAAGACATGGTATGCCATCAATCAATAAATATTACTTGGATAAAAGCTTAAAGGTTGATTGTGGTAAGAAAACTTTATGTCTCACTATCCTCATTTGATAGAAGAGAATTTGGGGTTATTTCATTGGTCTATTCTTTTAATTTTCATGATTGCTTGAGAGATAGATAACTATCACCAAAATTCTGTATTTTTTCTCATATGGAATCCTTAAAGATGGGGGTTTCCAATCTGTTGATGGTTCTTTCTCCCAATTGTTCTTATTACTTTAAAAGTTGTGAAATGTGGGAATCAAGACAAAATAAGCATGAATCCTATTTCTTTGCAGTACTACAATCTGGCATAGATAGTATTTTATGTCACTTTTTCTTCAACACGGTACTATAAAAAGCCTCAAATTTTTATCAATAGATCAAAGAAAGATTTTTTTTTTCTAATGACTACATTTCCAACTAGTGTGGCATCATTTGGACAATAAAGAAGATTCAAAACATTTTCTGGGGAAACAATTCGTATTATTGCTGGTGTGGAAACATTTGGGCAACACATGAGAGTCAAAAACGTTTTTTTTTAACATATATTCTAAAAGAATTTGCATGGCATTGTTTGGGAAACAATGGCAATGGAAAAACGTTTATTTTTAATTAATGCAAAACTTAGTGCATGCTATCCACCATTTTGTCTAAAACAAAATAGTGAAGTTTCCAAGAGATGGCGATATATAATCGAAATTTCCCCCCTACAGTGAACAGTTGCAAGAAGAAGAGGACCTTGGGGAGATCCTAGAAGTATATTGGAAGTAACATCAGTCCATCAGTATCTTTGGATGCCCATAACATAAGCAGGTTTAAAAATTTGGGTCCATTGAACTGGTTGATTATGAAGATGAAGCATACATGCATGCATAGGGGAGCGAGACCTACATTGGACATAGAGTAGAAGAAATCTGTAAGGATGCCTCAATGTCTCATATTTTTAGTGTGAGGAAATGGTATGGCCCCAAGATTGCAGAAAATGAAGAAGAGAGTTAGGCTGTGAAGGTTGTCATGTACAAATAAGGATGAAGAGCCTCTGAAGAAACTTATTTTGCCTGGAATGGTGGGAGAAATGAGTATTGATATTACCAAGTATTGGTGTCAGCAATATCAACCTTTTTTTAGGTTTGATGAAGGCATTAAACCGGATGAAGATGCACCAAATATTGTCATTTTTGGGGGGCCAAAAAATGTGGATCTAGATCAACTTGTTGAGTTGTCGTGGCTTTGTAGTCTTCCTCTTGCAGTTGAAACTTGAGATTGAGAAGGATTGTGTAAATGGTAGATTGAAGACCATCATTTCTCACTTTGGGGATATCTCATTACCTACTGGAATTTGACATGCCTGATGCAAACATGTGATACTAAGAATGGCTCTATATTGATTCTAGATCTGTGAAGGAGAGAATATATAGAAATGTATTCTCTTTCAGAAAAAATGAGTTCAAAATCTTTCTCGTGGATGATAATGAAGTATACTCCATGAATGATTAATGGCTATTGGAAACTCTATTGCTTGTTGGGAGTTATTAGCTGTGAAACTGTGACAAGTATCTAAAGCAAAGTTTAGGATATTTTTCAGGTCCATTGTACAATCTTGAAATTTTGGATGTAAATTGAAGCCTTTTATGATCCTACCATGATAATAATAATAACTAGAGTATCAGGCACATTGGTCCACTATGTAGTGTTGGGGTTCCATATCCCAAGAAAATGTCATGCAACCATGCTGGAACAATGATTTAAGATTGGAATGATTTATAGGTTTAAACAAGGTTTAGTCAATCTTCCTTTAGTCGATAATGAGACAGTGGCACATATTTTTCCATGCTTGATCCATGGAGAACAAGAAACCATGGAAGTCCTTGTTGAGCATTTCAATCCATATTTAAAGGATTGGACTGAATTTGATGAGTTACAAAAGAAACGCCAAGAAAATATAAAAGATGAAAGTTTAGCTAAAAAGCATTGAATGAAGGCTCTCATTCTAGAATTTTTGAAGGTTTCAGAATCAACCATGGTAAATTCATATGGTAAGAGGCTAAAATATATCATTGATTAAGGCATTTTGTGAATGGCATGTGGAATCCATCCTTGTGTCATAATGTTTTGGTGTTGAAAGAGATACTTTAAAATGAGAATTCATTGGAATGGCTATTACTCTCCCCAGCTCATTGGAATGGATATTACTCTCACTACTAATCTCAAGCATATGCAAAGGCTACATGAATATTGTAAAGACATTGTGATAAAAAACATTGTACATGTAGAAAAGTGTTGAAGAATCAACATTCAATACTGAACACGCTTCCTTGAAGAATACTTCATATAATGTAAATATTTTTCTGAATTGGCATTGAAGGTTGATAGGATTAATGGAATAATTATGATTTGATTTAGTGTGTAGATTTTGAAGGACTATTTGATGAAGAGAAAGAAATACAACTATTTATGAGACCCCCTGCTTTGTCTGGCTTGGCTGTGACCTTAAAATTAGATTATCATATATATATATATATATATATATGACCCTTTTTCAAATATATCAGAAAATATGCAAGTTTGTTGAATCCCCTCTTTCTACATCATATATTGTCATATTGTAGTGTTTAAGTATGAATAAAGAGAGTTTGGTAGCCAAAAGGATTAATGGTGGAGTCCATGTGTATTATTTGTAAGGATTACATACAGGTGAATATCATCACAGGGGAAGCTGCTAGACAAGTGAAATTCACAGAGTCAAGAAAACTGGAGGAGTCCTTGCATGCATACAATTATTGAGGTTTATATTTTATTCTTACACTATGTTGAAAACATTGTTATCCAGTATCCTTAATTGGATAGGCATTGTTCTTGACAAATTACACCATCCATTTTATTCTAAAGATTACATCAAAAACATTTCTTTACTAAGGTTTCCCCCCTAGTGCTGAAAAAAAACAAAACTAAAGTGAGTGGAAGATTTGTTGAGGTGACAATGGGAAACCTTCCTAAGTGCCCCTAGAAGTGTACTTTCTCAAAGGACTTTTTAACATTTAAAGTGCATGTTTTGGAAGTATCACAAAAGGTTAGGATATATCATGATAAGAGAAACATACTATAGATAGTGAAGGGGTGTAGGATAAACACACAAGTAAGCAAAATTAAACCAAGCAAGAAAAAGGAACGAGCAATCAAGAATATGTTCAAGCAATCTAATGGTCCAAGAGAAACAACAAGGAAATAAATAAAAAAATGGCTAAATGTAATCAACCAAGCGTTCAACGAAAGTTCAACTAACAATCATATGGTGGCAAAGAAACCAAGTAGAAAAGATGAAATAAAGATAAGTTGTGAATCATACCTATACTAACTTGTGGTTGGCAAGTTGACATAGAGTGTTGATAATGACTATTGAGATATTTTGTAGCTATACTTGTTAAGTAACCTCCAAAATATTTCCATGTTATATTTAATCAAAGGGTTGCATTAGGGAAAATGTGCTTACAAGATGCGTCGAATGGAAAAAGGATGAGGAATTTCGTTGTGTTGTTAGTAACCCATTGGAGAACAAAGGAGAGAACTAGAAACTAGATGACCAATAGGGTTATTTTCAATCCATAGAACTACAAAAACTCATGGGTTTCCTCACCTTCCACCCTTTCAACGAAAAGAAAACAATGAATATATGTCACTTCATTCAAACAAACCTAACATTGATGAAGCACACTACACTTGAGGCAATTAGATGATACAAGAAAGACAAGCCTCACTCTAGCCAAAAAATAAACAAGAGCATAAGAGCACTAGGAATGTCCCAACAAAAATAATACTATGAGAAGGAAAAAGGAGTAGGGCCATAAGGAGTTGAAGGTAGGCCAAGAGGACAAAAAGGAGGAATAAAAGTTTTAAGGAAAACTAAGAGGCCAAGAGGAGGATTGAGAGGAGAAGAAGGGGTGATAATAGGTAGTAGAGATATTGCAAGGCCAAACGAAGGATCAAGAGGATGAAAATTAGGTCGAGGGGAAAAAGTAGTGTGAATAGGATAAAAATGAGGTCAAGAGTATGAAGAGGGGTGGAAGACGAGGGACAAGAGGCTTGTATGCTAAAAGTCCAAAGAGATCAAGGAAATGCACCACGATCCCAAAGAACTATTGAGAATCAAAAATAAAAATAAACAAAGGACCAAACCTAGGTTTGAAAAACCACAAAAACTACCTGCAAGACAAAGGCATGGGTTTATGGTGGCTAGTGATACAAGCATGGTGGTTTCCACAAATTGTGACAACAAATGGGTTACTAGTAGGGCTATTGCAATGGTAAGGAAGAACATGAGATTTATTGAAAATCATAAACTATGGTTGTAAAAAATACCTAGATCTACACCATATGAAAGTTGTGAGCAATGGGTAATTAGGTTGGGGTTTGTCATGCAATTTTCAAAAGTTGAACAACCTATTTTAAGAAAGGGTGAACTAAAAGAGGAAAACAAAGAGAAAATAGTTGCAATGATGGAGGAAGAACATGAAACAAAACCTGTAATAGACTATATCCTATTAACAATGAATCAATAAAGCCAAAATGTTCACCTGTAATGACTTCAAATGATAATTTTTATAGGGTACTCACCATTCTTGGCGCCCTCACGTGTTCCCTCATGTGCCCTCATGTGCTCCACATATTCCGCATAGACTATATCCTTTCTCCTCACATACTGGCATGCTCCCCTTGCTCTCCTCATAGACTATCCCCTTTCTCCTCGCAGACTCGCGTTCTCCCCTTGCTCTATTTGTAGAATATACCCTTTCTCCTCCCATACTTGCGTGCTCGTACTCTCCTTGCAGACTATACCCTTTCTCCTCACAGAGGTCGCATGCACACTCTAATCGGGCAGGGTATGGAGTGCACAGTACAGGGATATGGTCGGGATATGGATCGGGGATATGCATACACAAATGGGGGGAATTCGTTTTTGTTAAAAGGGTTTATGGTTTTGTTTTTTATTTATTTTTTAATTTATATATTTATAATATATAAATTATATATATATTAGTGGTTCTAATGGTTAAGAACATGTGTTTTCTCCTAAGAGGTCAAAAGTTCAAATCTAGAGGGCGGTAGGGTATGTATACCTCTGACATAGACTTTACGAGTCAAATCACTGGGCGGAGCGGATTCGTTGTGCATGGAGGAGGTCGCATATTCAAGATGTTGAAGAGTTTTGAAGGGGGCACACTACATTGAAGGATCATTGTTATTGTTAAGCTGTTGAAGAATTTGATGTTCACCAGAATTGCACGAGAGAGAAAGTTTCCTATGTGGATTTGATTATTGAATTGTTGCCACCATTCACAAGGAATTTCTTGCAAATTGTCACATATTCTGACTGCTAGAGGTTAAGAGAGGGTGCATATCATTTTTTTTACCACCAATAGACCCTGAAAACTGTTGTCAAGAATCATTCATTGTCTTCTCTGGTGGTCACGTTCTGGCCAGATTGCAGAAGATTTGTTGTACCAGATCGTAGGAGATTCGATGTCAGGAAAGAGGAATATGAGACTGTCATGATTTGTTGTGATATAAAATTTAGCCAACAATTGGTTCTGTTATCACTCCAGGAGTCTTTCTAGGTTGTTATCGAAAGATCCTGGTAGCTTAATCAAGAACTTAATCAAGAACTCATATAAATTGTAACTCTTAATTCCAACCCCTTAACTTTATTACACCCATCACCCCTAACACTTAACCTTTATAACCTAGAATTAATATAAACCTTAACCATTGAGCATTATAAACCCTTAAGCCCCTATAACCTAATTACATATATAACCTTAAGTTTCATGGTTATCACCTTAATTTATCCTACAAATAACTCATATAAACTGTAACTCTTAATTCCTAACACCAGTAAATTATAACTCGTACAAACTCTAATTTATATAATCCATATAATTGATAACACTTACTCTAAATAGATTTTAACCCTTAATATATAATAACTAAACAATATAGACAATAACCTTTTACCCATAACATATATAACTTTTAACACTTCAATATTTTATTTTCCAAACAAGGCCTTGTGGCATCTCCCCCTCTTTTTTGAAATATTCAAATGGAGGCCAGCTCAATTACTAGTCATAATAGTGGTTAGTAACCCCAAGGAGCTCAACTTGATGTGATCCTATGCATTTTTTCCTTCCCCCTAATTCATATAACCCTTAATATATCCCTTATAACCCCTAACACCTTGAATCCATAAGCCCTAACCCCCTTACAACCTGATATAAATCTACAATGCCTAACAATGAAAATCTTTATCTCCTAATATAAATTTGTAATCCCTAACCAGTATAGCTCTAGAAACTCTAAACCATATAACATATAATCTCTAACCACTAACATTGTGGACACCTAATCCTTAATCCTTATAGTCATTCATCACTTTAACACTTAACCCTTAAACCCCATAACTCCCAATCCATAATATTATAACCATTATAAAATGTAATACTAACATCTATATACTTTAACCCTAACACCCACAACCCATTCTAACTTATAACCCTTATAATCTGTATAATCCCAAACCACTACAAGTATCATCACTTCTAATCATTAACACCCATAACATGTTGTATAACCACTAAATCATGTAAAATATGAACTATATGCTATGATATTTAACCATTTAACTTATGTCACCCATAAAGCCCAACTAAATCATGTAAAATCTAACCTATATGCTATAATATTTAACCATGTAACCTATGTCATCCATCAAGACTATCACATCTAATCATTAACACCCATAACATGTTGTATAACCACTAAATCATGTTAAATCTAACCTATATGCTATGATATTTAACCATGTAACTTATGTCACCCATCAAGCCCAACTAAATCATGTAAAATATAACCTATATGTATAATATTTAACCATGTAACCTATGTCACCCATCAAGCCTAACCATCAAGCCCAACTAAATCGTGTAAAATATAACCTATATGTATAATATTTAACCATGTAACCTATGTCACCCATCAAGCCTAACTGTTAACCTTTAGTAACCTTTAAAAAAATAAGCACCATAAGACATTAGAAATAACCCTTAAAATTAAACCCCTATACCCCTTATTTAGTAATCCCTAACACTACTACATATAGGCGGATTATTCCATGAAATGTTTCCACGCTTCCACTACTTTCATCTTTTTTCAAACAGGGCGGGATTTTCATCATTATTGCCATGAAAGTTCGTCTCAATATCCATGAAAATCTTATTTTAATCTAGTCGGGATTTTCGTCGCAATAGCGACGAACTTTCGTTGCAATAGAGACGAAATTTTTTCCCATCTCATTGGTTAGTGTAAACGGCTAGTTGACTATTGATCTATATATACGTGACTTTAAGAGACTTTGCAACACAATTGCTATAGTTGCGACACTGTTCTTGGCTTTTGCTTGAGCTATTTATTTTTTTCGTCACCCACCGGTTGAACAAATCCAATTATCAAACTACATAGCTTGGATTTTGAACTTGCAAGGTTGGTATGTTATTTTTTATTGATGTACTCATTTAACTTGTAAATTTTTGTTCAAATGTCCAAATTTCATGTAGCTTGTTTTTTCCTTGATAATATATTATAATATGTGTAGTACCATATTTTATGTCTTTTGTTTTTTGATCTAGTTAGTATATTCTATGGAAAAGGGTATGTGGATTCCATAATATTTACAAGATCTTCCCATAATATTCACAAATTTCAAATAGAACTCGCATTATTTTCCATGGACAAAGAGATATAATGCATGTGTGTGGAAGATAAAATAGTAAAACAAAGAAGAAAACTGCAATTTCAACTTGTAAAAAGAAAAATTTGAGGAAGCCTCTAATTTCAATGAAAGAGGCATAAGCTTACCAAATATTCAAGAAGAGACTATTCTGAAAGCTTCACCTCACCTAGAGAAATATTAATAACATTTCCCTCTTCCACATAAATTATTTTCTATCCTCAACATATTGTAATAAATAATGGGTAGGTTGGCATTAGTGGCAAGATAGCCTATTGATATTACATATAATTATTAATGTACGAGAGATCATCCATTATTTAAGAATGGAAAACAAAACCCAAGACTAAATATTGTGGTTGACGTGATCGATTCTATACATTTTTCAAAACAAAGTACGAGAATTTCCATTATTTAAGCATGCAAAACAAAACATTATAAAACATTGTTAAAATTTTTGTAAATTTACAATAGTCAAAATGATTTTGACTTGCAATCGATTACTATATTACCTACTTTAGCAGGGACTAATAAGATACATAAACACTAACCCTAAACTTATGTTAGGTATATATGTCGTTATTATATAAATAAAACATTTGTACACATATGACCTTATTATAAAGATGTTATCTATGTCATGATTAGGCACATAACAATAACTTTTAACTAACCACCTTCAACCATCTTAGCTTATGGTTAGCCACCTTTAACTTTATTGGCTTATGACTAAGCACCTTTAAAAAATGAAATTATGATTATATACCATAGTCTTCCAATATAAATAAAGTATATTTGTTTCAACTTTTTCAATAAAATCCACATACCCTTTTTTGATATGTGATGTTGTTTCTCTAAATTTTTTATAATCACACACAATTCTAGATATAGTGATTAACTTTAGTTTTTAGTTGATGTAACTTGTTTATACATTGTTAATAAGGATCAGTATCTAAAATATAAAAAATTTATGGCGAAATCTACGATAACATGATGAAATCTACTAGTCAGACAATGAAAAAAGAGAACATGCCAAAGTGTCTTAGAAAATAAAATTTTGACCATTGTATGTAGATTCAAATCAACACATCATAATTTAAAACAACCCAACCCAATTGTGGATGACAAGTGGTTGGCATTCTTTTTTTAGTGGTGAATTTCAAAGATTGACATTTTGTCTACAAAACAAATTGGAGGCTAGTGTATGCTGTCGAGTGATTCAAGTTTGAGAAATTTTGACCACTTTCATTAAATGGTGTGCAATTATTTTCCACGGTTATTCAATACACAATACTCTATAGTACAAATTGAAGCATATCTATCTTAATAGTTAATCGATAATAAAAAAAAAGCATGTCAAAATGTCTTAGAAAAAATAATTGTGAGGATTGTAGGTCACTGTAAATAAACATATCATAATCGAAAGGAGTAGATAAAATATATAAAATTGACAACTTAATGTTTGGTATGGTGTAGGTAATATAATTACTTGTCAGGACAAGGATTTGTCACAATGAACGAAAATGACAGGAAGATTGCTCGGTTAAGAGTGACATTAGAGGCAAGGGGCAATGGAAAATGTTATTGCCCTTGCTATGATTGCAGAGGCTTGCAAAAAAGAAGACTTTTAATAACAACAACCCAAATATATTGTAGGGAGAAGGGGCACACCGAAGGGGGTTATGAATATTTTCCTTTGGTAAGAGCATTCAATATTTAATGTATTCTCTATAATAATCAGTATGTCATGAATTTTAGTAATATTTCTTATCGAGATTTTTATATTTTCTATACACACTAACTTTTCCACGTTGTTTTTAAATATATAGACGATGCCCCCAAAATGTCGACCTTACTACTTTATAGGGAGATGAACTTCGAGATCAGAATATTGAAGCTGTTGATCAAGTTATTAATGATGATAAGGATGGAGATAACGTTAATGATTCAAATCAGGAAGATGAGATACATAGATTGATCCAAGACACATTTTCTCCAATGGATGAGGACAACCAGTATGATAGTCATGATGTTGATCCTCTACTCGAGAAGTCACGTCAACCTCTTTATGAAGGCTCAATAACAAATCTTTTATCTGCTATATTGTTGTTGGTGAACCTAAAGGTTTTGAATGGTTTATCAAACACATGTCTCACAAAGATACTAATGTATTTAATTTGTTAATTATTTATGCTTGCATGTTCACAAATACTTAAAAGGTTCAATTTTTTCCTATATTGCTATTGTTTTATAATTTGTAAATTAGTATATTGGATGATATATTGATGATTAATATTTTTTACTTTGACTTATTGTTTAGAATTTTGTAGATTGTTAGGTGATGTTCTATTACCGACGTCAAATATTTTGCCATGCACATATCGAGAAATATCTGTGATTATGAAAGAAATTGGAATGGACTATCAAGCTATTGATGCATATCCTAATGATCATATCATATATTATGGACAATATGCATTAGAAAATGAATTCCCACAATGTCAAATAAGTAGATATCGAACCGATAAAGCATCAAAGAAGGTTCCTCGCAAAGTTCTTTGTTATATTCCAATAATTCCATGTTTCTAGTGGTTGTTCAGGTGCCAAAGTATAGCACAGATTATGGATTTCCATGCAAATAACAGAAGTCAAGACGATGTTCTTCAAATTCCTGTAGATGGTTTTTCATTGAAATACATCTAAGAAAAGTGGCCAATTTTTAAAGAAGAACCTCATAATGTTAGACTTTCATTGGCAGTTGATGGTGTAAATCCATTTGGAGAGATTCGTTCTACGTACTCTGTGTGGACTGATTTTGTTATAAACAATAACCTTCCTCCTTGGATGTCGATCAAGAGAGAGCATACAATGTTGGAAATGATTGGTCCAGGTATTGAATTATCTTTTATTTTCTTTAAAGTATGACAAAATATTTCATTTATTTGTTTCATGCATGGTAATTATTTCTTTTATATATCACGACATCTAGATAAGTATAATTAATCATGCAGTATGTTGAACCAATTAGGTGGTTACCAGGTTAAATATATGAATGCATATATTTAGCCTCTCATCGATGAGTTGTTGAATCTATGGGCTGGCATCACTATGTATGACATCTCTATACCAATAGGGAAAAAACTATTTCAATTCCATGGAATACTATCATGGACAATTCATGATGCTCCTGGGTTAACACATTTTTGTGGTATATTGTTACTTTATTTTGTAATTTAATATTTTATATATTTATTGAAAAATCATGCATTATTTTAAATTGTAACTCTAATTTGATGCTACATGTATTCATATATCTTGTAGGTCTTCAAACAAAGGGTAAATTTGCATGCCCAGTTTGTGGTCTGGGGATAAAATCTCGTCGTTCAAGGAGTTTAACAAAGGAAGTGTTTGATGAGTATAGGCACTTTCTGCCTAAGAACCATAGTTATCGAACTACAAACAAAGAAAAATTCAATGGTAAAGAAGAAAACGGAAAAAAACCACAAAGAATGACACCTCGCCTATGGAAGTTGGAATATATTAGAAATCGTCAAGGTACGCAAATTATTTATGTATGACCTATTATATAAATCTTTGGTTAATTTCATTAGTATTAATTTCATTTTGTCCCATTAATTAGTGTTAATTTCAATTTGTTGATGTTTCATGAATGTCGTTAAGGCACAAATGGGTTCCATGAGGAATGAAAAGTTACCCGATGCAATTCAGTAGATTTCCATACTACGAGAACCTACAAATAGTTCATTTGTTTGATACAATGCATATCGGGAAGAACATAACAGAATTGTTATGGAGAATATTAGATGGAAGGACTGACAAAGAGAGAATTGGAA
>SNQJ01S0010505.1:46391-74658 GCA_010110895.2 Picea sitchensis
GGGGAATAATTAGAGCTTCAACCTTCACATGGTTGCCCCTGTTTAGTAGAGAATGAACTATTCTCGAAACCAAGAGGAGCTCTATGTGACTGCGCCTAATCATACACACGATGTAGGTATGTCCATCATTAATTCATCATTATCATTCTCAAAATTATCATTCTCCAATTATCTTATACAAATTTTACAAGGAAATTGTACTAAGACTAGACACGGGCAACAAAGACCTGTGAATGTGGCCAACGTTGAAATTTTTTCAAATTGTTTCTGACTGCATTGAAATTTGACATGGATAGACTATTTGCATGCCTTAATGATATGGGAGGGTTTCTGGACTCAAATTTGACTCACACGCCCACTTTCATCCATCATCAATTCATCATGTAAAGAATAAACCCTAATTTAGTGGAGTCATCGATTTGTTCCTCGTGAATGGATGTGTTGTTGTTGACATGGAATGGGACAACACATGTACCTTCTTAATTTTCTTCCTTCACTTAATGTGGGCCTAGTCACTCCCAGCCTTGAATTGAAAGTTTCCCCTAGTATTAGACATCACCCTTGATGACAATTGTCACCCAATGATCATTAGATCACAAGGTTGGAGGCATATGGGCATTGGGATCATGAGGCTTTATAACCCTGCAATAACAAAAGACATTAATTGAAATTTGACTAGATTGAAAGGTGCATGAAATTGAAAATACTAACAACCCAAAACTAAAAGGGATCAATAGAAAGACTTTCAATGAGAGGTGATCTAGACGTGGTGTGTAGGAATAGGCCCAACACCTTCAAAATTATCATTCTCCAAATATCTTATACAAATTTTAGTAAGTCCTATGTATTAGGACTAAACATGGGCAACAATGACTTGTGCATGGGGAACTTGTTGATCCTGCAACTACTATAGGTAGCAGTGATGGTCCAATGCAAAAAAAGGTCATAATATCAAAGTGAAAGAAATAAGTTTTTAGCCTCCTGAGGTTCCCCTCGAATCCATTGATGAGTGAAATGACTTTGACTGGCATGACATGCCAGAGCATGGTGAGCTAGAGCCTAGGACTCTACATGATGACTCTGGAAAGGAACATAGTGTAGATGGACATGATACTATTTTGCATGGAGAAGAATGGGTTAAAATCACTGGATCACTAGATGTCACCTTTTTGGTGGATGACGCATGTGTTTTGATCAAGATTGAGAAGATTGCAGGCAATTTTCCCATTAATTGATTCATTTTTTTCATGAAATTGAAATGGACATTTGTTGAGATTATTATAAATTAATGGATAACACGTTTCTGCAGGAAACAATGTTTTCTATAGAAACTTACATGACAAAGAATTGGAGTTGTTTGGCCCCACCATTCGCACACGGTGGAATGGCCAAGATAGAAAAAAGAAAGATGATTTAACAAATCACATGGTAAACTTGGTCAATAACACTTTCAACAATAAATTAGTTACAAAGTTACCCGGAGATAATTTAAAATACACCAGGGCACAGTATAGGGATAAATTGCAAATAGACCTCAAGCACAAGCGCCCTCCCATGGTTCCCGAGAAAGAGTGGAAGGCGCTAATAAAGGATGCAAAGGTGAACTTGTTTAAAAAACAAGGACGACAACCACGAGATGGTAAACCAAGGTGCAACACATGTCATATTATCATTGAAATATGAGCATTTATGTTTTTCTTTCCTGTTTTAAGTAACAATTCTGATATCTATTATTTTTTGAAAATTCCATATGTAGGCTACCAGACACCTCCAAAGAAACAAAGGACAGAGTGGAAAAACACGGCCATCATAAACTAGGACAGGGTGGCTACGAAAAACTAAAATCCCGAATAGTAAGATTTATATGATTAACTCTGGTTAATATTTATTTAACATTAGCGAACAAATATATGTTTTTGTTATTGGTATTTTTAATGGTGTTATGCATTGCAGTTAAATATGTTCGACACTGCTTCCACCAAGGAGGACCTAAATCTTGGTTACAAGCATGGTTTTAAAAGTGTGACTGAATATACAAAAATCTTGGGCCAGACTCCTATCTCCCCAGCCAAGCAGGTAAATCAAATGAATAAGGAAACTACAGTAGCATGCTTGTAAAGTCTATTGATATTTTATTATATCACCCTTAAATAAGTATTTTTGTTTGTTTTTAAGAAAAAGTGTTATTGCCATAATGAAACAAGTGGTATTCAACAAACACTACATCATACAAGGGTCCACATGTCCAGTGATAGTGTAGAGCAGATTGCCCATTCCGATATGTATGCTTCAGAATTAGAAATATTTACTATGATTGCAGATATTTATTTCCTGACTTATACTTATATAATATCTTCTCAAAATTGAAGAGCATGTAGCTCAGGAGGGTGAAATGTGAGAGAAACCAAGTGGAAATGAAATTAACAAACCAACTATCCCAACTACAGAGACAGGTAAAGAGAAATAGTGTAATGTTAATAAAAAAAATGAATTAGTTATTTGAATTATATTTCAACATATCAATATGATCATTTTCATTGTTCCATTTCATGACCCTGAATAGATGCCAGCGAACCCTTCTCAGCGACGTACCATAAGTATGGTACATGAGCGCACACAAACAATAGAAGGACAGGGCACATGAAATACAATGTCCTTGGATGATGATGATCATATCCGAATTATCAGTTTTATGAATGTAAAAAAACATAAATCAAAGAAAAATTAGATGTATAAATTCATGACTTGTATTTGGATCTTTATCGATGTTTATATGTTCATATGTTTTGATGAATATCCTAGTTATGCATGAATGTCTATATGTTTTCTATATAAAGAAAATCAGTTGTTCGGTATGGGGAATCAAGAGCGATGTGAGGGGGGGGATGGGCCATATGAGCTTCCACCTTCATGTGGTTGGCCCTGTTCAGTAGAGAATAACCTATTATTGAAACAAAGATAATCTCATTAAGGTATGCAACAGCTTAATTTTTTTCTAGAGTATTTTACATAACTTAATGCATTCTTATTTTCTTATTAATTATTTACTCATATAAAAAAAATTTCTTTTATGATTCATGCAGGTCTTGGTGATGGAAATGCATCTTGTGGAAAACTCTTATCAAGTTGTATGGGCTAATGGATCTGGCGAAAGGACAATGAAAAGGTAAGGGTTTTGACGTGTTTTTAAAAGTAAGCTACAACAAGAGGTAGCCCCTTGTTATTCTATGCCTTCTCCTTTCCTTATCTTTATATTAGTTGTCAAAATCAACATTTTCTAACATTAAAAAGGTCCCATATCTTAACACACTTTTATCAAGTTGAATGAAGCCTTGTTCCTATTGGAATTTTTTTTGGGCTAGGTTAGACTTCCCATTATCAACTCTAGCCACTTCTTACCTGGTAGCACCCAATATTACCTAGTTCTCCCCTTGTCTTGTTCCTATCCTAGTGTTCTATGCTCTCCTATATACTCTTCCTCTTTTCCTAGTCCTTCAAATGCTTGGGGAAAGTATTGCCTCTCCTCCTTAGCTTTTCTTCCTTACACCCCTTTTTCTCCATTTTTATTTGGTCATAATATCGATGGGTCCCTTATAGGTCATTATCTCAAGAAAGACCCTACTTGAGATAACCTTTACCTAGTTAGGATCAACTATCACTTCTTTGGTCAGTTTTCAAAGATGTCCCCCTCAATGATCACATTCCATAGCTTGCAACTATGGAGCCCCTCCCAATGGTGATATCATATCTTCCTTTGATCCTCTCTCCTCCACTGGTACCATTGGTATTTGTCACCTCTACACTTGCATTAAACTTAGGTTGATGCATGTCACCTCCTATGCTTGCATAAAATACCCCATTGATGTATGCCACCTCTCATTCTTGCACTAAATCGAGGATATCATGTGTTGTTTTTGTGCTTTTGATGACTCTATATTACTAGTTTATGATGCATATTATGCTCACACTCTCCAGATTATCATATGTCACATGGGATTCATGCTATGTATTTGACTAGTGTATGGTGCATTAATGACTACATAAATCCTAGAACAGTGAATGTCATTTGTTACGCTCACCTTAACTCCAAGTTGCCATATGTTACATTTATTCTTGTGATAACCCTATATTAGAGTGTGTTTCCTCTCTCGCTCATGTTCACTCTTAGTCGGTTTATGTCAACTCACGCCTTTTTCCAATGTCATGCAGTGTCATCAACTTCTTTCTCTTTCCTTTGTTAGAGCTACCCTAACACCACAACCTCCCATCTTTAGCTTTTCATCTATCCTCCAATATTTCCATAAGAGATAATGTTGCTAATCCACCTCACTTGTGGTAAGATGTCAACCTCTGTGATGTAGGTATCTAGCTAAACATGTTCTTGCATTGCTCATTGCTCATTCTTGGAAATGAAAGAGTATGTTTTAGTCTACCCCGTGTATATTGAACATATTCATGATGTACCCAAAATTTTTGGACCTCATTATTATTGTCCTTTTTTGTATGCTCCAACAATTGTGCAAGTGACATCCACGAGTCTCTTCCTATTATATTAGTAATATTCCTCTTATTATTATCAAGGAATGAGTTGATAACTAACCCTTATATACACTATGCCTAAATTATAAGGGCATCAAATAACATTATGTTTTACAAGAATATATGAGTCAATGTCATAACAACCCTTTAGGTTTATAAGAGGTTCCAATTCTTCAAGGTGTTAAGAGCCATTATTTCCCAAATCATTCATAACATAGAAAAAAATTGACCAATAACTTAAACATAGGTGATGAAAGAGATTTTTACAACCTTTAAGTAAATCCACAACCTTTCTTGATATGAATTGTCTTAATGGGTTCAAAACCTTACCTTAAAAACATAACAATATTTCTACCTTTCAACATTCTCACTTGAACCATGGGTTTACAGTGACACTCCTTGTGGGTCATAAATTTTGACTCACCAAATTCATACAAATTGAAACTTTTTTCACTTGCATAGAAGAAGCCTATGTGACATCACAAATATATGAATTTAAAATGGGAGTAGACCTTTTTCCCTTTCAAGTTGATGATCCCCATCAACTTTTGGAATCAATTTCTCTTCATTAAATTCACCTTCTAATGAGGGATGGCATTGAACAACTTCAAATGATCCACATATACATTGGAATATTTTCCCATATATGGTGACCAATCCAAGCAAATAAAATTCATTCTTATACAAAATCCTAAAATATCATTTAAACCTTAACTCTGGTGGGTGCAGCCACATGATCAAACTTAGAGGAGACATGTGTTTGTTAGAAATTATTATCATGCACTCTTTTTAAATCAATGATTGAGACATTAATGAAGCAATTAACAATATATATAAATGACAAATAATATTCCCAAATATTGGGATGTTATAGCCTCTATGAGATGAACCAATGTTTGATCTATATCCTTGGGATACCCATGCAATTGTAAATAAAGGATACACTTATTTTCAGCTTATATCCATTATCATCTAGGTGTGTGGTGAAATTTTCTTGAGGAATCTATTATATATCGCACATGAATTACCTGGTTCAATTAAATTATCTAGGATCAGCCAATTTACAACGAATTTTATATTTCTTAGGTCAATACAAAATTCACATCCTCTAACTACAAAATCCATACAAAACAATAATTGTTTTCCAATATCACATTTCTTCATGTTGTCTTGCCAATTAATTGTGTTGAAGGGTTAAAATATAATCTCCAAATGTTTCAAATGATCTTCCCAAATCTTGCTAAAAGTCAAAATATATCATCCAAGGAGGCTACAATGCTACAATAAACAAGTTCGAGAAATTGTGTTAAGATATCATCCATCAATCATAGAAGTTTTGTCATAGTATTAGCCAATATAAATTGCATAATGAATCCCTCATGCAATCCATGTGTTTTTTAGAAAGTAATATTCCAAATTATTCTTTGTGTATATTGTCATATTGGTTTCCTTACTTCTAATCCAACTTCTTGATAACACATGCTTCCAATATTTGGTTGATTAGTGCCTTGATTATTTGTGGGGATATATTGGTTGATTAGTGCCTTGATTATTTGTAGGGGATATATATATATATATATATATATATATATATACTATAATCATGTTCAATCTAAAAGATCTACACATTTTCTCTAACATCCATCTTTCAATAAAAATGTCGGCTAAACCTGTGGACCTGCACACCTGCTACACTTGTGGGCCTGCACACCTACTACACTGGTCATCAATGAATTAATTCATATATAGTTGAATTCCAAGGTCACCATCCCACTCAGGACAAATCTCTATCCTAATTTGTTTTTAAAAAGAACTTCTTGCATCTTCTTGAGAAAGTAGAGACATTGTGATATGGCATTTATGGCATTACCATATTACAATGTAATATGGTAATACCATATCTCGTGTTATTTTTTTTTTTAAACTTAAAGTCATCGTCGCAATATCGACGATAGTTCGTCGGAAGCCAATTTTTATTTTGAAGAACCGTGGAAATAGGGATGAAAGTTCATCGCAATTTGCCACAATTTTTCATTGCACATACAACATCTACGTCGTAAGTTTGGTTTTGACATAAATTTTTGTCACTATTTCCATGGAGTTTCATCGCAATTTGCCATAGTTTTGCGTCACACGTATAGAATCTATGTCATAAGTTTTTGTCTTGGCATAAAGTTTTGTTGCAATTGTGACTAAGTTTTGTTGTAATTTCCACGGTTTTTCCTCATAATTGCAATGAAGTTTCTTCGTAATTTCGACGATTCATAGGGTTACCCCATTTTGATGGTGATGAAACATGGAGAGCTAATTTCGTTGATGTTTCCACGAACACCTCGATTGTGGATATAGCAACGAAATTAAAGAGACGAAAAAAAGTCTTGTCTTTCATGGAAATTGCGACAGATAAGTGTGGCAATATCAATGAAAAATCGTCACAAGTTTGGTCATATGTACTAGTGTAACCACATAAACTCCTATCATTTCTTGCCCACAATGTTTATGAAATATTGTATAATATATAAAAATTATAGGCCTTGACTACTATCTATTAACAATTATAATTGTTAACCTCTAACCTCTCACCAATATAACTCCTTAACCTTAACACATATTCATTATAACCCCTAAAACATAACCATATAAATCCTTACACCTAATCCTCATATTTTAACCCCAATAACACTAATCCACTAAGAAATAATACTTATAACTCTTAACCGTTAAAACCCCTTACCCCTATAACACATGTTACCATAAAACCTAAGCTACCACCCTTAATCCCTCACACTTCTAAACATTAACTCTCATAATACCTATACTATATAACAATGTTAAATACTAATACCTAATCAATACAACCCTTAAAACACCGAAACATTAACCCTTATAACCCCTAGCTCCTATAACCACAAACCATCTCAAATCTTAACTTAAAAAACTTTATTTCTTATAATATCTATAACACTATAACCACAAACCATCTCAAATCTTAACTTAAAAAACTTTATTTCTTATAATATCTATAATATTGACCCTATAACCCTCACCCATGAACCTTATAATCATTAACCCCTAAAAGATAAATCTTATAATCATTACCACATATAACCCCTGTAATCCCTCACCATAGCACCTAATATATAAGTTATCCCTCATAACCCCTAGCACTTGATATTTATAAACTTAACGAATATATCTCGACCCCTATAATCCATTACCGTTAACACCTGATCTGAAAATAGGGGGTTGACTTGTTATGCTATGCAATCACCCTCTACTCCATTAAAATAAACTTCAGGACCTTGCTCAATGTCTTAGTTGTGCAAGAGGTTTTATGTTTCAACTTTATGCTTATTTTATGTGTTTAGGTGTGAGTATTTTAAAAGTTTAAATGTTGTTTAAAGAAACACAAAAGAAACATAACATGCATCAAAATATAACCAACAACTCACAACAATAACCACGTGATAAAGGAGTTCACCCCCAACTGGTTTACATCTCCTTGGGCCTCCATCAATGGACTAGGCTCTCTAGGATTAGTTTGTCAAAGATTATTTTACAAGCTACTTCTCAAATCCAATGGATTTAATGATTGTACCAATGGGTTCTGAATACATAAAAACCCCAAAAATGACAATTAGATCTTTGAAAACAGACCATGGTTCATCCGAGCATGACCTCTTCTACATGTGGCCTTGTGATTCCCTAATCTTACTTGTGGAAAAAACACCTGTAAAAGTCCTCAAATTCCTCTTAAACCTATCCCAATGTGTTCAGAGCATAAAAATTAGTGAAAAATGACTATTCGGTCACATAAAATAGACTTGGGTTCATCTGAGCATGACCTCCTTCAATGGTGGCCCTAAGCTCCCTAGAGCTCCCTGAAAGTTCAAAGTAGAAAAAATTTCAATAGAAGTCTCCAAATGGATTTGAAAATTGTGCCAATGGATTCATAACATCCAAAAACCCCTAGCTGAGATTTTTCGGCACCTAATTTGGCCAAAACATGAAGAAAATAGGCCTTCTGCCATTTTCCTCCTTCAACCTAGTTGTCTCTGGTTCACCAATTCACACCTCATGTGTGAGTAACCTGGCTTCTGGGCGTTTCCCATGCCTAAACCAAGCACATGCATCATTCCCCTAAAATTTACGAAATTGTCACACCGTTAGCGTACCTCATGACGCAGGCAAGATCGAACCTCCACTCACCCACTCTCAGGATCGTTCTAAATCCCACTGTTGAGCCGAAGCGGCTCTTTAGATTCCCAAATGGAATCCCTGTCAAAACATGACCCGATCTACAGGTCCTTTCTCACTTCCTCATGGCCTCTGCACCCAACCGTGGCCAACTTCCCCACTCTGTATCGGGGTTTCGACGTTCCTACTGTCGAGAGTTCCGCACCTCTCCAACTCCCGATTTCCGATGGGATCCTTTTCATGCACTAGCCCTTCCGGCTAGGTTCCCACTCACATGACCAAATCCCCATGACCATGGCCAACCCTTCCATCGAGGTTTCTCCTATCAGGTTTTTGGACTTTTCCCTGTCGAGAATCACAACACTCTACAACTCCCGATCTCTGATTCTACGATGAGCACTTTTCTCTACGTGTTGGCCCTCTTGGCTCAGCTCCGGGTCCACATGACCATTACCCCACGACCGTGGCTTTACCTCTTGTCGCGGCTCCTCCTATCGGGATTTCGGCACTTGCGATGTCAAAATTCACAAGTCCTTCGGACTCGCGATTCTTCGATCCCCGATGGCTCCTTTCATATGCTAGCCCTCCTGAGCTTAGCTCTTGGCTCATGTGAGCAATTGCGTAAGACCGTAGTCCTATACTTCCCTATCGGTATTTCGGGGTTTGCGATGTCACGATGCAAACGCCTATGGGATTCTCGATCGCCCAAATCCTGATTCTCCATTTAGTTGACAGTTGTCCTCCACCTCAGCGTTGTCCTCCTCCTTTGTTGTTCTAACAGTTGACTCCCACTACAACCCTGCCTTCCGATTGGCTCCCACCTTTAATTTTCCACCTGTCCTTCATACTGACTCCCATCGCGGATTTTTCCCCTGTGCGCTGATGGTTTCCACGCATCCTCTCAACGGACGATCTCGATCTCATTGGGATTTCGGGACTTCTGATGCAACAATTCCCTCGTATGCAGAAAACCTGAAATGCCGAACTCCGTCTCTCTGGGATCCTTCGACACGTGTCCTCGCTGACGGACGGCTCCGATCCTATCGGGAAATCACGTTTCACGATTTTACTATGCATGAAACCTATGTGCTCGGGATCTCCGATATCCCGATTCCCGATTTGCCGATGAAGCCTCCCTGTCGAGTTTTCTTCAGTGGCGCTAGATGATTTCCACGAGTCCCTTCAACGGACGGTCCTGATTACGTCGGGATTTCGGGACTTTCGATGTCCTGTTCCCCTCAACTCTGGGAACTCCGATTTCCCAATTTTTTGACTCCTCTCAGATCACTGACACCTATCCCGGGTAAACGGACAGCTCAGATCTATGTAGGGGTTTTATCCTGGGATTTTCCCGACCTCTTGTCCACGAGAATACCGATTTCCCGATGCACCAAACGCCGATGGCACTTGATCTTCGCCACGTGTCCTCTGCCAACAGACGGTCCAGATATCGTCGGGGTTTTTCCACTTTCACTTTCCCGACTCACACGACCTCGAGAACTTCGATTTCCTGATGGTTGATATCCCGATGACTAAACCTCACACATATTTCACAGATCCGATGGCCGACGGGTACCTGCTCCTGATCTGACGGCTTAGATCCTTTCTCCTTGCACGCTCCTCCTCCAGAGGCTAATCTCCGCGCAACTCTTCCCGATCCTACAACTGACGGGATTCCTTCGTGAGATCCAATGGCTATCAGTCCTCCTCTCCTGTGCGCTTCCTCTGGTGCTCCTCCTGGACGGGAACTGCTCGACGGTCCATATCTCTTCTCTTGCCGATCAAACAGCTGACGCTGCTCCTCCTGAGCTTTTGTGCTTTCTTCCCAACCTTGGAAGAATTTGTCTCCTCACGGCCTCAACCTTTGCTTCGTTTCCATGAACTCCTCGACTATGAGTCATGTTGGGCGTATGAGAACGTTGCCCTTCCTGAGATGTTGCCTCCTTTTGAATCCTTAAAGTATTCTTCCGACTCCTGCACTTCTTGCAGAGTATTTCCGTGCACGCGTTGGTGCTACCTCTTCTGAGCTTCAACCGCACTCTGACCCCTTAGGGAATTTTTTCCCTCTTCTCCCTTAGATGGAGAATGAAATGGATTCCCTCCTAGCTATCCTTCTACTCAAACCTCTTCTTGAGTACTCCTGGGTATTCAACAACCCGGTAAAGTTTCCCTCAGTGGACCTTTCCTCTAACTTCCAGAACTCAAAGAGTTTTTTTCTCTGCTGTGTCTACTTGAACACATTCTCGACGCCCTCCTGGAGGAGTATCTTCCCTTCCACAGAACGTTCAGTAGTTATATCTTCTTGTGCACCCTTTGCACCTTCTCAATGCCCTCCTGGCAGAGCTCTCAGAATCCTCAGTGATTCTGGTCTTCTCCGAACTCTCAGCAGAGTTCCTTCCTCCTGCACCTCGTGCTTACGCTCAATGCCTACCTGGCAGAGCTCCTACAGAATCCTCAGTGATTTTGTCTGCAACTGTGTTCTTGTACACAGCCTTGCCTCCAAGGTGTTCAACAACCTTGAGGTCTTGCTCTTGAGTTGTTGATCTCAGTTCCTGTGCCTCATCATGTCTTTGTCTGACTCCTCATAGTTTAGAAGTGCATCATCTGTGCACGGCTCTCAGAACCTCAGCGTTCTGTCACACCCTCCTGGTATGAAGCCTCAAAGACCTCTCAAGCCTAAAATAAAACACACTCTCTGCAATTTCCTAACAAACATACATTCACAACATATATATGGAACACCTATAGACATTCATTTGACACACACAGAATGACATGCAGGAAAAACTGCTTCTGATTATATTAATAAATGGAAACAATGCCTGTATCTTTACAATGGTGTTCCTGAGCTCTCCCTGGCTCTTCTCTCTTCTACCATTTCTCTACCATTCCTCTCTCAAAATGAGATCGAAAATCTCTTTTACCTGAGGGGCTCATCGAGCACTTCCCTCTAGGTTCACCTACCCTATTCAATTTCAATGAATGGGTTGTCTAGTCCAGTATATGGATCTAGATCTCAGCCGAACTTCAATAAAGGCCGATCCTATCCAATGCCTGCACAAAGGCATGGCTTCCATGGCTCACCAGCCTAAGACATTAAATTACATTGAATTTCAAATTTGAATTTTAAATGAGGCTGCGCCTCTCTTCATCCTTTGGATGCATGCGCGTTGACGTGGCTGGCTGGATGATATGGAGAGATGCTCCTGCATCATACTCCACAGCTGCAAAAATCATGAGCTCCTACTCATGAGCTTCCCCTGTAGCTGTTGGAAATCCTCCTGGATCCCAAATTAGTCTTTGGAGCTTTCCATCTACTCCATCCTGTTGCTGCTGCTGCTTCTGTTGCACTGTTGCTACTGCCTCTTTCCTTCTGCTCAGCCTCTCCCTGCAGGCAGTGTCCGCTGACTTCAACATCATCTCTCTGATGTCCTCTATCACTTCATCTAGTTGCTCCAGTGGTTGGTCCTGTTGTTGCAGTCTCCTTAGCTGCAATTTTTTTTGGCACATGGGCAAATTGCTATGATCTCCCATGTTATCTTCTTCATCTTCATCTGTGGCCTTCAATTTCCACTCTGTTGCAGACTTCAGTTCTGCAGTCTCTTCCTGACTGATCTGCTACTCAGTCATCCTCCCTGACAGTTCAAATTCTGTCAGTCCTCTTGCTGGCCATGGATTGTTCAACCAATCCTCCAACATTTTCATCTCCCTCTCCCATGGAGTGATAACTTTACCTGCCTGCTCTTTGGCTTCCTCCGCTGCTAGCTTCAGTGCTACAACTTCTTTCTCTTCAGCCCCCTAGCTGAAACTAATGAGACATCCCTTAGGATGCTCATCTTATTCTTCCGCTTCTGCTTCTGCTTTTGTTGTCAGCTTCAGTGTTGCATCTCTCTCAGCTCCCTGGCTGAAATCTTTGAGCCATTCCACTGAATGCTCATTTTCTTCATCTGCTTGGGCAATCCCAAAGTCTGCTCCAATTCCTCTTCTTCAAAATTCATCTCCAGCTATGACTGTTCTTCTGCTTCCTCCTGGGCACATGGTAGGAATAACTCGATTCCCCCAATCATCAGAATATCATCCTGATCTTTCACCTCTGCCAGTTGCACCTACTGATGTAAATCCACCTGCTCATCCCTACCCACCTGGAAGTATGGGATTTTTTTGCTGCCCTCCTGGCAGACTATGAGATCAATCAATCCCACCTTCATCAGCACTCCTTTCTGAATTGAACTCACCTCCGAGTCCTTGAGACCTTCAACCTGTCCCAGATTTTCATCTCTGCCCACCTGGCAGTTTGACATGCTTCTTTTGCCCTCCTGGCAGTCTTCGATGCTTCCACTGCTCTCCTGGAAGTCTTCAAGATCCTCATATGATCTCCTTTCATTGCCCAGCTGGCAATGCAAAGTTTCCTCACTGTCCTCATGACAGTCTATGAGATCCTCAGCTGATCTCATCGTTGCCCTCCTGGAAATCTGGAATTTCTTCTTCTCTGCCTTCCTGGCAGTGCTCGAGATCCTCAATCGATCCCAATTCAATTTCTTCGTCATCCCAATCATCGAGACCCTTTCCAGTCTCTGGCCAATAGTGACAAATTATCTTTTCCTCTGTGGCCTTGAGGTTTTCAGCATACCTCAACCATCTCTTCAACAGTCTGCATTGTTTCATGACCATCAGCTGCTTGACTGGCCATTTTTCTTTTGCCTTCTTCATGGGAAAATTTCGCATTCGTCTCATCCTCCTATCCTTCCGCATCCGTAGTTCGAGCTTCTCTATGTCTGCTTTTAGTTCATAGAGTTCTCTAGTCTCTTCTTCATCCCATTCGTCAAGCCTTTCTTCCTTGCTCTTCTTTATATGGCCTTCAGTAGGCGTTTTGTTGTATCTATCTACCTCCCTAACAGATCTACTATTGTCACTCTGCATCTTGAGTGTTTCCAGCTTCATCTTACAGTCCTGTTGACTTTCTATGGATTGTTGCCTATCTGAAACCAAGTCCTTACAGAGTCCTCAGTAACTCTGTCTTCTTCCTGCTTTCTCTTCCTCCTCTTGCCTGAAATATATAGACAGGAACCTCTCTCTGATACCACTTGACGTGTATCAGAGTGCTTCTTCTCTTCTTCACTCCTCTTGCCTGAAATATACAAGCAAGAACTAGCTCTGATACCACTTGACGCAGGCGAGATCGAACCTCCACTCACCCGCTCTCAGGATCTTTCAAAATCCCACTGTTGAGCCGAAGTGGCTCTTTATATTCCCAAATGGAATCCCTGTCAAAACATGACCCGATCCACAGGTCCTTTCTCACTTCCTCATGGCCTCTGCACCCGACCGTGGCCAACTTCCCCACTCTGTATCGGGGATTCGGGGTTCCTACTGTCGAGAGTTCCGCACCTCTCCAACTCCTGATTTCCGATGGGCTCCTTTTCACGCACTAGCCCTGTCGGCTAGGTTCCCACTCACATGAACAAATCCCCATGACCATGGCCAAGCCTTCCATCGAGGTTTCTCCTATAGGGTTTTCGGACTTTTCGCTGTCGCGAATCACAACACTCTCCAACTCCCGATCTTCGATTCTCCGATGAGCGCTTTTCTCCATGCGCTGGCCCTCTTGGCTCAGCTCCGGGTCCACATGACCATTACCCCATGACCGTGGCTTTACCTCTTGTCACAGCTCCTCCTATCGGGATTTCGGCACTTGCGATGTCAAAATTCACAAGTCCTTCGAACTCGCGACTCTCCGATCCCCGATGGCTCCTTTCATACTCTAGCCCTCCTGAGATTAGCTCTTGGCTCATGTGACCAATTAGGTAAGACCGTAGTCCTATACTTCCCTATCAGGATTTCAGGGTTTGCGATGTCACGATGCAAACACCTACGGGATTCCCAATCGCCCAAATCCTGATTCTCCATTTAGTTGACAATTGTCCTCCACCTCAGCGTTGTCCTCCTCCTCTGTTGTTCTGAAAGTTGGCTCCCACTAAAACCCTGCCTTCCGATTGGCTCTCGCCTTTAATCTGCCACATGTCCTTCACGCTGACTCCCATCGTGGATTTTTCCCCTGTGCGCTGATGGTTTCCACGCGTCCTCTCAACGGACGATCCCGATCTCGTCAGGATTTCGGGACTTCTGATGCAACAATTCCCTCGTATGCGGAAAACCCGAAATGCCGAACTTTGACTCTCCGGGATCCTTCGACATGTGTCCTCGCTGATGGATGGCTCTGATCCTATTGGTAAATCGCGTTTCACGATTTTACTATGCACAAAACCTATGTGCCCGGGATCTCCGATATCCCGATTCCCGGTTTGCCGATGAAGCCTCCCTGTCGAGTTTTCTTCAATGGCGCTAGATGATTTCCACGCGTCCCTTCAACGGACGGTCCCGATTACGTCAGGATTTCGGGACTTTCGATGTCATGTTCCCCTCGACTCTAGTAACTCTGATTTCCATATTTTCTGACTCCTCTCGGATCTCTGACACCTGTCTCGGGTAAACAGACGACTCAGATCTATGTCGAGATTTTCTCCTGGGATTTCCCCGACCTCTTGTCCATGGGAATATCGATTTCCCAATGCGCCAAACGCCGATGGCACTTGATCTCCGCCACGTTTCCTCTACCAACAGACGGTCCAGATCTCGTCGGGGTTTCGCCACTTGCACTGTCCCGACTCACACAACCTCGAGAACTCCGATTTCATGATGGCTGATATCCCGATGACAAAACCTCGTGTAGCTTTCACATATCCGACGACTGACGGGTACCTGCTCTCGATATGACGGCTCAGATCCTTTCTCCTTGCGCGCTCCTCCTCCAGAGGCTAATCTCCGCGCAACTCTTCCTGATCCTATGGCTGACGGGATTCCTTCGTGAGATCCGACGGCTGTCGGTCCTCCTCTCCTGTGCACTTCCTTTGGCGCTCCTCCTGGACGGGAACTGCTCGATGGTCCATATCTCTTCTCTTGCTGATCAAATGGCTAACGCTGCTCCTCCTGATCTTGTGCGCTTTCTTCCCAACCTTGGAAGAATTCGTCTGCTCATGTCCTCGACCTTTGCTTCGTTTCCACGAACTCCTCGACTATGAGTCCTGCTGGGCATATGAGAACGTTGCCCTTCCTGAGCTGTTGCCTCCTTTTGAATCCTTAAAGGATTCTTCCGACTCCTGCACTCCTTGTAGAGTCTTTCCGTGAACGCGCTGGTGCTACCTCTTTTGAGCTTCAACCGCACTCTAACCCCTTGGGGAATTTTGTCCCTCTTCTCCCTTAGATGGAGAATGAAATGGATGCCCTCCTGACTATCCTTCTGCTCAAACCTCTTCTTGAGTACTCCTGGGTATTCAACAACCCAGTAAAGGTTCCCTCAGTGGACCTTTCCTCTAACTTCCAGAACTCAAAGAGTTCTTTTTTTTTTTTTTTCTGCTTGCACACTTTCTCGACGCCCTCCTGGTGGAGTATCTTCCCTTCCATAGAACATTCAGTAGTTATATCTTCTTGTGCACCCTTTGCACCTGCTCAATGCCCTCCTGGCAAAGCTCTCAGAATCCTTAGTGATTATGGTCTTCTCCGAACTCTCAGCAGAGTTCCTTCCTCCTGCACCTTGTGCTTACACTCAATGCCCACCTGGCAGAGCTCCTACAAAATCCTCAGTGATTCTGTCTGCAACTGTGTTCTCATACACAGCCTTGCCTCCAAGGTGTTCAGCAACCTTGAGGTCATCATCTTGAGTTGTTGATCTCAGTTCCTGTGCCTCAGCACGTCTTTGTCTCACTCCTCAGAGTTCAGAAGTGCATCCTCTGTGCACGGCTCTCAGAACCTCAGTGTTCTGTCACACCCTCCTAGTATGAAGCCTCAAAGACCTCTCAAGCCTAAAATCAAACACACTCTCTACAATTTCCTAACAAACATACATTCACAACATATATATGGAACACCTATAGACATTCATTTGACACACACAGAATGACATGCAGGAAAAACTGCTTCTGATTATATTAATAAATGGCAACAATACCTGTATCTTTACAATGGTGTTCCTGAGCTCTCCCTGGCTCTTCTCTCTTCTACCATTTCTCTACCATTCCTCTCTCAAAATGAGATCTAAAATCTCTTTTACCTGAGGGGCTCATCTAGCTCTTCCCTCCAGGTTCACCTACCCTATTCAATTTCAATGAATGGGTTGTCTAGTCCAGCATCTGGATCTATATCTTAGCCGATCTTCAATAAAGGCCGATCCTATCCAACGCCTTCACAAAGGCACGCATTCCATGGCTCACCAGCCTAAGACATTAAATTTCATTGAATTTCAAATTTGAATTTTAAATGAGGCTGCGCCTCTCTTCATCCTTTGTATGCATGCGCGTTGACGTGGTTGGCTGGCTGATATGGTGAGATTCTCCTGCAGCATCTCGCCCCAAAAACATGGAGGTGTTGGGTGTATGGGGGCCATATAGCCACGTCCCAGTGCTAAAATAGGAATCGTTTGCAAGATTACTTGTGGGATTTACAAGTGGTGGGAGACGGGATAACTATTTGAATGTGTGTTATAATTCCTATGCAACTATGTGGCAAAGGGTCATATGGATAAGGTGCATAACCGAGGGCTGGGGCTAAGCCACAACCCGGACCCCACGTGACTTACACAAAAACACGACTTTAAATATATAATGAAACATGGATATATTAAGAACTAAAGCGTGCGCACGTTGGCAGTTGAACCTTTTCCAAGAATTTTCCCATGCCCGGAGGTCGCGCGGTCGATTTCGGTGGAGTCCCCAAATTTTTACTAATGTAACATAACAGGGTGCCACGTGGCAGCCTATGTTTGGGCTACGTGGCACCACCTAATTGGCCAAAAAATGCCACATGTCTCAAATATATTTGCCCATGTGTCTTGTCAATTCAAATGCTTTCCACATCAGATTTTCCTAGTCAACACCTACCACATCATCTGTATGGTCATGCCACATCATATGTATGGCCTTGCCATGTCAGCTATAGAAACTATACAGTCAGAAAAGTTTTGTATGTTTCGCAAATCGAACAAAATGTGATATCGCACTCATCTGATGTCCATTTGAACCCATTCAAAGTGTGTTGGGTTCGTGAGGATGAGGCCTAAGCACCTACCTGTTTTGAAGCGATTCTGAACAATTTTATTTTTGGGCTAAAATTTGACCCCTGGTCCAGATTCTGATCACACCTTCCCACTGAAAGGATTTTGGACCCACAAAAGTTGATGATTATCTTCCTGAGATTCAATACTCTTCTAATTCCATGTTCTATCAACTGATTCTATTTAAAAAGTCTTTTTGGCAATCACCTGGGTACCTTGACATGCCTTGCAATGCAACTGGCTATGTCCCTCAACCACTATTCTCTGGCTAATGCTAACCCACTGTTCTCTTTGTTCTTAGAAAGATGTCAGCCTTCCCACTGATAATCAAGTCCCTCTTGTGAACTCTTTGACATCAACACAATCCACTCTACAGTGGCTGCAAAATGCTTTCCTGCGACATCTTGCCACAAACCAAGAAAACCATCAATCTTGAAAACAAACTTTACACAAGAATGAAAATGATGTCAACCAGCTCTTTTGCTCTTCAAGAAAAACTATCACATCTTGTACTTCATCAAAGTACATGGCGTTTTCCTGCATCTTGGTGTACTCAATATTGACTTACAAGACGACAAACACCATCGACTAAAACATAAGTGAAAAAACATGATCGACACAACATAGTCATCAAGACAACATCGACCCAATTCAAGGCTCATTTGAAAAATATCGACATTCCAAAAGTCGACATTCATGATACACAACCATGTTAAATTCATGAGTCACTCATAATGAATTGTCACCAAGTTCACTATTTACACACATACAAAATCACATGCATGTGCATATCTCTTCAACTCTCCTTCTAGTACAATCATAAGTACATAAACCCAAAAACATGTGGGTACATAAGAGATGAAAATGAAAAGCTATATGGCTGTAATAAGTGAGTATCATACCCATCTTTTACATCCTCCTAGCAAATTTGTGCAACAACAAGAATGCCTTCAAAGGAATTTCATTCACATGCAAACTTGAATCATACAAGTTATGATAAACTGCTGCAACTTGTCATACTTTCAATAGAAATTCATACATAAGGCTGAAATGTGCATCTACAAACAAAGAAATGCAAGCCTCACTTATTCAAGAAATCTAACCATTTCTTACCAAGCCAATTCAATGGTGACTTTTTCTGTTGAACATCGTCTTCTTGTGAATCATCTTGACCTACATCAATGATGGAATCTCCTCTTCCATTCTTGCTAGTCCCTTCATCCATCTGCTTCTTGTGATGTGAATGAGTGGTTGGATGCAATGTCCAACATTGGTCAATGAGATGACCCCTCTTCTAGCAGTGAGTGCAAATATTTTGCATCTTATTTTCAAGTTGCCTTTGCTTGGAAATTTTTTTGAATGTGGTCAATCTTTTCCAACATCTTGAAACATGATGGTTATATAAACTAGAATATGTACATGGAATTTTTCTTCCATTTTTACATGCAAATTTACCATGCTTAACATAATCAAAATCAACAGAATTACAGGTAGAAATATACCTTGAACATTCACCTTTATCGCCTTCTTGAGGAGGTGAATTTGAAGATTTACCATCTCTCCTTTGAATACCAACAACAATGTTATTGTCCTCATGGCTGTCACAACTCTCTTATTTCATACATTTGCATTCATCGTGAACACAAACTTTGCATGCTTGAGGGATTGAACTTGCAACAAAAATTCTTGAACATTCACCTTTATTGCCTTCTTGAGGAGGTGAATTTCAAGAGTTACTAGCTCCCATTTGAATACCAACAAAAAATTTCTTTTCCACATGGCTATCACAACTCTCTTGTTTCATACATTTGCATTCATCTTGAACACACACTTTGCATGATTGAGGGATTGAACTTGGAACAAAAGTTGTTCTTGTGACTGTTTCCCTTCTCTCCTCAACATTGGAATATGTTCCATATTTCTATTCATATCCAAAACCCCTATACTTAGGCCTCTCCTCAACAACAATAGGCTCAACAATGCCTTGTGCATGCTTGCCTAACCCTCTACCTTCATAGCCCATTTTTAACAATAACTTGGACCCTATTCCTCTAGTGTGAGTTTCAAAAACACCAAAGCATTCATATTGAGAGGAATTTGAAGAAAAAACAATATTGCATACCTCATGTTCATGCATGTACTTGGTAAGGGTTTCCTTTTCCTCATGCAGTTGAGTCTCCATATCATGCAACTTTTCAAGAAGCTAGTGCTTCTCCTCCTTCATGGCCATCAATTTCTCTTGAAGGACAATTCTCTCCTTCCTATATTCCCACATATCTTGCACCATATCTCTCATGGTTACAAATGCCTACAACATATCTTTGTCAAATAACTTGGCTAATGAATATGTATGAGAACTTTCATTGTTCGAATCTTCCTCCATCCTTGCAAGATATCAAACTTCAACACAAAACTTGCACAATAATACCAATAGCTAAATCTCTATCTATCAATGGAAATCACATGATCAAAACTATTCTCTGATACCGTATGATCTGAAAATAGGGGGCTGACTTGTTATGCTATCTAAGCACCCTCTACTCCATTAAAATAAACTTCAAAACTTTGCTCAATGTCTTAGTTGTGCAAGAGGCTTTATGTGTCAAGTTTATGCTTCTTTTATGTGTTTAGGTGTGAGGATTTTAAAAGGTTAAATGTTGTTTAAATAAACACAACAGCAACATAACATGCAACAAAATATAACCAGTAACTCACAACAATAACCACATGATAAAGGAGTTCACCCCCAACTGGGCTACATCTCCTTGATACTCCATCAATGGACTAGGCTCTCTGGGATTAGTTTTCCAAATATTCTTTTAAAATTTTATTTTCAACTCCAATGGATTTATTGACTATACCATTGGGTTCAGAATACATAAAAACCCCAAAAATGACTATTATATCTCTGAAAACGGACCATGGCTCATCTGGGCATGACCTCTTCTACATGTGGCCTTGAGCTTCCCTGAGCTTCCTTGTGGAAAAAACACTTGTAAAAGTCCTAAAATTCCTTTGAAACCTATCCCAATGTGTTAAAAGAATAACAATTAGTCAAAAATGACTATTCAGTCACAGAAAATTGACTTGGACTCATTTGAGCATGACCTCCTTCAATGATGGCCCTAAGCTCCCTAGAGCTCCCTAAAAGTTCAAAGTAGGAAAACCTACAATATAAGTCTCCAAATGGATTTGAAAACTATTCCAATGGATTCATAACATCCAAAAACTCCTAGCTGGGCTTTTTCAACACCTCATTTGGCCAAAAAATGAAGAAGATAGGCGTCCTGCCATTTTCCTCCTTCCAGCTCGTTATTTCTGGTTCGCCAATTCACACCTCCTGTGTGAGTAACCTAGATTTGGGTGTTTCCCGTTCCTAAACCCATCACATGCTTTGTTCCCATAAAATGCGTGAAAGTTTCACACCGTTACCGAACCTAGCCCCCAAAACGCGGAGGTGTTGGGCGCATCCGGGCCATATGGCCATGTCCCAATGCTAAAATAAGCACCATTTGCAAGATTACTTGTGTGCTTGACAAGTGGTGGGAAACGGGCTAACCATTTGGCCATGTGTTAAAATTTCCATGCAACTATGTGGCAAAGGGTCATATGGATAAGGTGCATAACTGAGGGCTAGGGCTAAGCCCCAGCCCAGACCCGACGTGACTTATACAAAAACATGACTTTAAATATATAATGAAACATATACATATCAAGAACTAAAGCATGGGCATGTTGGCAGCCCAACCTTTGCCAAGACTTTTCCCCTACCTAGAGGTGGTGGGGTTGAGTCCGGTGGAACCCCCAAAGTTTTACCACTGTAACATAATAGGGTGCCACGTGGCACCACCCAATTAGCCAAAAAAATGCCATATGTCTCAAATCTATTCGCCCATGTGTCCATCCAATTCAAATGATTTCCACATCAACTTTTCCTAATCAACACCTTCCACATCATCTATATGGTCATTCCATGTCATCTTTACGACCCTGCCATGTCATCTGTACGAACTGTACAGTCAACAAAATTTTGCCTATTTGGCAAATCGAACAGAGCATGATATCTCACGTATATAATGTTTGTTTGAACCCGTTCAAAGTGTGTTAGGTTGGTGCATATGAGGTCTACGCACCTGTCCATTTTGAAGCGATTCTGAACACTTTTATTTTTGGGCTAAAATTTGACCCCTGGTCCAGATTCTGATCACACCTTCCCACTGAAAGGATTTTGGACCCACAAAATTTTATGATTATCTACCTAAGCTTCAATACTATTCTATTTCCAGGTTCTATCAGTTTATTCTACTTGAAAAGTCTTTTTGGCAATCACTTGGGTACCTTGGCATGCCTTGCACTGCAACTGGCTATGTCCCTCAACCACTGTTCTATGGTTGTTGTTGAACCACTGTTCTCTTTGTCCTTGGAAAATTATCAGCCTTCCCACTGAGAATCAATTCCATCTTTTGAACTCTTTGGCATCAACACAATCCACTCTACGATGGCTGCAAAATGCTTTCCTGCGACATCTTGTCACAAACCAAGAAAACCATCAATCTTGAAAACAAACTTTATACAAGAATAAAAATGATGCCAACCAACTCTTTTTCTCTTCAAGAAAAAACTTTCACATCTTGTACTTCATCAAATTATATGGAATTTTCCTGCATCTTGGTGTACTCAATATCGACTTACAAGACGACAAACACCATCGACTAAAACATAAGTTGAAAAACATGATCGACACAACATAGTTGTCAAGACAACATTGACCCAAATCAAGACTCATTTGAAAAATATTGACATTCCAAAAGTCGACATTCATGATACACAACCATGTTACATTCATGAGTCACTCATAATGAACTGTCACCAAGTTCACTGTTTACACACATACAAAATCACATGCATTTGCATAGCTCTTCAACTCTCCTTCAAGTACAATCATAAGTACATAAACCCCAAAACATGTGGGTACATAAGAGCTGAAAATGAAAAGATATATGGCTGTAATAAGTGAGTATCATACCCATCTTTTACATCCTCCTGGAGAAGTTGTGCAACAACAAGAATGCCTTCAAAAGAATTGCATTCACATGCAAACTTGCATCATACAAGTTATGATAAACTACTGCAACTTGTCATACTTTCAATAGAAATGCATACATAAGGCTGAAATGTGCATCTACAAAGAAATGCAAGACTTACTCATTAAATAAATCTAACCATTTCTTACCAAGCCAATTCAATGGTGACTTTTTCTACTGAACATCGTCATCTTGTGAATCATCTTGACTCACATCAATGATGGAATATCCTATTCCATTCTTGCCAGTCTCTTCATCCATCTGCTTCTTGTGCTGTGAATGAGTGGTTGGATGCAATGTCCAACATTGGTCAATGAGATGACCCCTCTTCTCGCAGTGAGTGCAAATCTTTTGCATCTTCTTTTCAAGTTGCCTTTCCTTGGAAAGTTTTCTGAATGTAGTCAATCTTTTCCAACATCTTGAAACATGATGGTTATCTAAACCATAATATGTACATGGAAATTTTCTGCCATTTTTACATGCAAATTTACCATGCTTAACATAATCAAAAGCAACTGAATTACAGGTAGAAAAATAACTTGAACATTCAACTTTATCGCCTTCTTGAGGAGGTGAATTTGAAGAGTTAACAACTCTCCTTTGAAGACCAACAACAATGTTCTTGTCCTCATGGCTGTCACAACTCTCTTGTTTCATACATTTGCATTCATCTTGAACACACACTTTTCATGCTTGATGGATTGAACTTGCAAAAAAGGTTCTTGAACATTCACCTTTATCGCTTTATCAAGGAGGTGAATTTGAAGAGTTACTATCTCCCTTGTGAATACCAACAAATATTTTCTTGTCCTCATGGCTTCCACAACTCTCTTGTTTCATACATTTTCATTCATCTTGAACAAACACTTTGCATGCTTGAGGGATTGAACTTCCAACAAACGTTGTTCTTGGAACTATTTCCCTTGTCTCCTCAACTTTGGAATATGTTCCATCTTTCTGTTCATATCCAAGACCCCTATACTTGGGCCTCTCCTCAACAACAATAGGCTCAACAATTCCTTGTGCATGCTAGCCTAACCCTCTACCTTCATAGCCCATTTTTAACAATAACTTGGACACTATTCCTCTAGTGTGAGTTTCAAAAACACCAAAGCATTCATCTTGAGAGGAATTTGAAGAAAAACCAACATTACATACCTCATGTTCATGCATGTACTTGGTAAGGGTTTCCTTTGCCTCATGGAGTTGAGTCTCCATCTCATGCAACTTTTCAAGAAGGTCATGCTTCTCCTCCTTTATGACCATCAATTCCTCTTGAAGGACAATGCTCTCCTTCCTATCTTCCCACATATCTTGCACCATATCTCTCATGGTTACAAATTCTTTCAACATATCTTTTTCAAATAACTTGGCTAATGAAGATGTATGAAAAATTTCATTGTTTGAAGCTTCCTCCATCCTTGCAAGATATCAAACTTCAACACAAAACTTGCACAATAATACCAACAGCTAAATCTCTAGCTATCAATGGAAATCACATGAGAAAAACTATGCTTTGATACCACCTGATCTGAAAATATTGGGCTGACTTGTTATTCTATGAAAGCACCCTCTACTCCATTAAAATAAACTTCAGGACCTTGCTCAATGTCTTATTTGTGCAAGAGGTTTTATGTGTCAAGTTTATGCTTATTTTATGTGTTTAGGTGTGATTAATTTAAAAGGTTAAATGTTGATTAAAGAAACATAACAACAACATAACATGCAACAAAATATAACTAGCAACTCACAACAATAACCACTTGATAAAGGAGTTCACCCCCAACTGGGCTACATCTCCTTGAGCCTCCATCAATGGACTAGTCTCTTTGGGATTAGTTTTCCAAAGATTCTTTTACAAGATACTTCTCAAATCCAATGGATTTACTAACTGCATCATTAGGTTCATAATACATAGAAAACCCCAAAATGACTATTAGATCTCTGAAAACGGACCATGGCTCATCCGGGCATGACCTCTCCTACATGTGGCCTTGATCTTCCTTGATATTCCTTGTGGAAAAAACACCTATAAAATTCCTCAAATTCCTTTGAAACCTATCTCAATGTGTTTTGGGAATAACAAATAGTAAAAAATGACTATTCAGTCACAGAAAATAGAGTTGGGCTCATATGAGCATGACCTCCTTCAATGGTGGCCCTAAGCTTCCGAGAGCTCCCTAAAATTTCAAAGTAGAAAAATATGCAATAGAAGTCTCCAAATGGATTTCAAAACTATGCCAATGGATTCAAAACATCCAAAAACCCCTAGCTGGGCTTTTTCGACACCTCATTTGGCCAAAAAAATGAAGAAGATAGGCCTCCTGCCATTTTCGTCCTTCAAGCTTGTTGTCTCTGGTTCGCCAATTTGCACCTTCTGTGTGAGTAACCTGGATTCTAGGTGTTTCTCGTGCCTAAACCCAACACATGCATTGTTCCAATAAAAAACATAAAATTTTCACACTGTTAGTGAACCTAGCCCCCAAAACACGGAGGTGTTGGGCACATGGGGGCCATATGGCCACGTCACAGTGCTAAAATAAGCACCGTTTGCAAGATTACTTATGGGATTGACAAGTGGTGGGCGACGGTCTAACCATTTAAATATGTGTTAGAATTCCCGTGCAACTGTGTGGAAAAGGGTCGTATGGATAAGGCGCATAACCGAGGGCTGGGGCTAAGCCCCAGCCCAGACCCCACGTGACTTACACAAAAAAATGACTTTAAATATATAATGAAACATATACATATCAAGAGCTAAAGCATGGGCGCGTTGGCACCCAGCCTTTGCCAATACTTTGCCCCTGCCTGGAGGTCGTGGGTTCAAGTCCAGTGGACTCCCCAAATTTTTACCACTGTAACATATAAGGGTGCCACATGGCAGCCCATGTCTAGGCCACGTGGTGCCACCCAATTGGCCAAAAAATGCCACGTGTCTCAAATCTATTCACCCACATATCCTACCAATTGAAATTCTTGTTGCATCATATTTTCCTAATCAACACCTGCCACGTAATCTGTACGGTCATGCCACACCATCTGTACGGACAAGCCACGTCAGTTGTATGAACTGAACAGTCAGCAAAATTTTGCATGTTTGGAAAATTGAACAGAACGTGATATCTCACTCATTTGATGTCCATTTGAACCCGTTTGAAGTGTGTTGGGTTCGTGAGGACAAGGCCTATGCACCAGTCCATTTTGAATCGATTCTGAACACTTTTATTTTTGGACTAAAATTTGACCCCTGGTCCAAATTCTGATCAACACCTAACTCATATATCCTTAACAATATCTAACACCCAACGCTTAAATTTTTTATAACCTTCATACCATATATCACATATCACCTCTTTCCTATAACCCCTAATCCAATAAATCCTAACCCTTAAATATTTTAACCCCTACATGTTAACCCTATAATCATTAACCCTTGTAACCCCTAAAACATAAATCACCCCTAAAACATAAATCTTATAATCTTACCACCTATAATCCCTAACCATAGCGCCTAATATATAATTATCGCTCATAACACCTAACACTTGATATTTATAAGCTTAACGAATACATTTCAACCCCTATAATCATTGACAGTCAACACCAAACTCATCTATGTTTAACAATATCTAACACCCAACCCTTAAAACTTGTATAACCTTTATACCATATACCCATATCACCTCTTCCCTTAACCATTAATCCAATAAATCCTAACCGTTAATTCTTTTAATCCCTACCTATTAACCTCTATAACCCCTAATCCAATAAATTCTAACCCTTTATTCTCTTAGCACATAATATATAATTATCGCTCATAACCCCTAACACTTGATATTTATAAGCTTAATAGATACATCTCAACCCCTATACTCATTGACCATCAACACCTAACTCATCTATCCTTAACAATATCTAACACCCAACCCTTAAAACTTGTATAACCTTTATACAAGTTATCCCATATCACCTCTTCCCTTAACCACTAATCCAATAAATCCTAACCCTTAATTATTTCAAGCCCTACATGTTAACCTCTATAACCCCTAATCCAATAAATCTTAACCCTTAATTCTCTTAATTCTTTTAACCATGTTAACATCTATAAATCCTAACCCTTAATTCTCTTAATTCTTTTAGCCCCTACATGTTAACATCTATAGAATCTAACCCATATAACCCATATAATCCCCAATAAATCCTAACCCTTAATTCTCTTAATTCGTTTAACCCCTACCTGTTAACATCTATAGCATCTAGCCCATATAACCCATATAATCCTTGTAACTTCTAATCCATATAACCCCTAATCCAATAAATCCCAACCCTTAATTCTTTTAACCCCTACGTGTTACCATCTAGAGCCTCTAACCCATATAATCTATATAACCTCTAATCCATATAACCTTTGACAACTATAACCACTAAACCCTATAACTCATATAATCCTCACCCCCATAACTTGACACCCTCAATTCTTATACTTTATAATATTTAACACTTAAAACATTATAACTCATGAAAACCATATTTCTTATAATACCTAAAAAAAATTTATTAAGACGTAAGTTATACAACCCTTAATATTACTCCTAACCCTAATATTAATTATAAACTATAATATAACTCCTTACCAATATAAAATGGTTCCTTAAACTCTATAGCCAATCACCCTTATAAATGATAACTTGTTTAATGTAGAACCACTAACAATTATAACCCAAACCCTTTGTCAACTAAAACCCCTAAATTTCATCACCTAACAACCCATATCATCCATATTATCTTAAACCTTATTCTAATAATTAACCCTAATAAATACTAACACCTAAAACCTATAATCCATGTCCCATAACCTCTAATCCATGTTTATGATAAACCCTAAAACTCCTTTCAACCTTGAACCTTAACCCCAAATTACTATAACCTCTAATACGTGTAATCCATAAGCCTAAAACATTATAACTCATAACCCATATATATCTCCTAACCTATAACCATTTATCCGTACAAACCCCATAAATACTAACCCAAATAACCCAAAAGCAATATAACCATAAATAACTAACACTTTTAACCCCTGAGCCTTTTAACAACAAACTTGAAAATTCTATCACATGCGATCTCTATAACCCTTATAATGCATGATCCATATTATCTCAAAACCATATCACATATTTGATATGAAACCTATATAAGCCTTATTATTTATAGCCCATATGTCCCTTAACCTATAACCCCCAAGTCAAAGCCAATATATAGCCTAACCTCTATAACCCATGTGTATAACCCCTTATCCCATAATCCCTAACACACATAATCATTCTCTCCTTTAACAATG